>RBNK01001774.1:0-13489 GCA_003990785.1 Endogone sp. FLAS-F59071 | reverse complement strand
CCCCCCCCCTTCAAATTCATAAGCAGTAGGTAAACATTGTTGTAGTCATCTTAATGCTTATTCTCTATATACTATGTCGCATTTGCATTAATGGCATAGGATTTGAAGCCACAAAACTTGCTTATCAATAAGGTATGCCCCGATTGGGTTTCCCAAATATTTATTTATTGCCGTAATTGTATTACTATATGGCCAAGTGTAATTAGATATTTATATCCCGATATTTTCCTCACCAATATCAACTCACTTCAAACTATGCTGTCACCAATTCTGTACATCTATGGCCAACCTTCTTGTCTCTCTTCAGAAAGGTGAATTGAAACTCGCAGATTTTGGGCTCGCACGCGCGTTCGGTATTCCGGTTCGTAGCTACTCGCATGAGGTCGTGACGCTGTGGTACCGTGCGCCGGATGTGTTAATGGGGTCGAGGCAATATTCTACGAGCATTGATGTCTGGAGTGCCGGATGTATATTCGCTGGTGAGCAATGAGGTTTTGAAGAAACTCATGCTAAGAGTGAGATTGGGGAAACTTGGAGAAAACCGGATTCTCGTTTAATGTTTCCCACACGTTTTCATTTTTATCATCAAATCCAGAAATGGCATCAGGACGTCCGTTATTTCCTGGTGGTTCCATCCAGGATCAGCTCCTAAGGATATTCAAAGTTTTGGGTACACCAACGGAAGAGACATGGCCAAAGGTGACGCAGTTGCCCGAATACAAGGTAAATTTTCCCAAAGGGAAGTGTATGACTGACTTTCTTGTGGCGCAGGCAGCGTTTGATTTAAATGATAAATCTCACTATCACAGAAAGACTTTGATTACTTTCGACGGATACCCCTCGAAACACTACTACCCAAGTTGGAACCAGCGGGTATTGACTTGCTGAATGTAAGTTGAGCATGAGTTTTTTTTATTCCCCTCTCCTATGTAGATCTACAGAATGTTCAATATCCGTGGCCTTTCAATCATATAGAAGTTGGTCGAGTTCCAACCCGAAAAACGAATAAGTGCTGAGGCAGCCCTGTCTCGTATGTATATTTATTTTCGAGAATGAACGTTTGCTTTGAAGTCGGAGGCGCGCGTAATAGTTTCTATTGCATTTTCTCTTCACCCTATCCTCATTGCTCGCCTCTTGCAACACAGATTCTTATTTTGACGAACCTCGGAGGAGGGAACAAGAATAGAGACCCGATTGAATAGCCCCTTCACTCACATGTAGAATACATTCGCACGATACTTTTCATCTTCTCACCCTTAGCTTATACATATCTCTCTCATGAAGGACTATAGTTGCTCGTATTCTATTTTTACCTACCGTTTATTAGCCCTTCTCTGTTGCAAAAACAAAACAAAACAAAAAACCGAAAGAGGTTTGTTCAGTACATGGTTCTCACGAACTTGGAATACATGTCCACCCACGCAATGAATAGGGCTTTGGGACCTGTTTGTAATATCTATCCATTAACTGTATAGAGTGGGACGGCTTTCAGGGCTTATATATATATCAAAATTTTTCACGCTTCGCACCTCGATATTCATTGCGCATGAACGCAAGCATATATACATAATTTCAATATATACATATGATACGTACAATAATATGAATTCTCGCCTTCTTGGATTGTGGATGCAGGATCAGGATCAGAGGGAAGGTGGTTTGAGATAATGCAATTATCTGACAGAAGGTTCGTGTGAGTTCTGATACGCGCACTATTAGACCAACCTCAGAAAGCCGTCATTAGGTTCTGCTTGCGGTATAGCCAGTACTTCTTGCGGATGGTGTCGTGCGTCTCTGCTAGCTCGTCGCAGGCCTGGGATTGGCACGGGTGATCATAGAGGAAGGCATGTGAATGGAGGCGGAGATCGAAATAAAGAACACGCACCAGGCAACAACAATCGATAAGGAGATCCCACTCACCTTCACACCCTGGTCCAAGGACGCCTTGTCGCCGCGCCTGGCGCGTGCCTCGCTTACGTCGACGAGCGATGCGAACAGGTGCGGCGAGGTGACTCCGGCGGCGCGGAGCTCTAAGCAGAAGGAAGAGAGGTTGTTGTCCGCTGAAATGGGATCGGGAGTGCGTGCCAGGATGCTAAGTCGGTAGTGGAAGAAAGGTGAGGTACAGAATTGAAGCGAGCTGATTTGTACATTGGCATTGCTGTTTTTTTTTTTTTTTACTAGGCGGTTCGAGGTCAGTTATAAGTACCCTTTAAGGTAATTCCACGAGCTCTGATTATTGGGCGCAAGTATAATCTTGCTCTTGGCGTATCTGAACACAAGAAAGGGTGAGTCCCTTGTTAAGAATAATTCCAATCGCAAGCAGAAAAAAAAAAAAAAAAAAAAGATTCGCAAGGAAAAAAGTGCCACAATACTTACTCAATCTCCTTTGCCAGTAGCTCCGGGGTCGGCTTCGTCGGCGCCTCAAACACAACAAAAAAGCGATGATTCCAGGCTGAATTGTTGCGCACGTCAATGATCAGGAGCTCGTCGAGATAGGAAAGCTCTTCGGCCCAGAGATCGAAGCGTGCGATAACCCATTGCCTGTCGTGTTGAATAATGATACAATCGATGAATGTGTTCATGCAAGTTCAGAGATTGGCTTCAATGAGAGAGAGAAAAAATAAAATAAAATAAAATAAGGGCGTGGATGGATAACGTGCCTGTAGGACCAAGCGTGGTAATTCTTGGAGTCCCCATCGAGAATGGAGTTGATGAAGGGTAATTCGAGCGACGGATCGTCAAACTTCTCCACAACTACCTGACGATGGTGCCTAACAAGAATTGTATCCAATAGTTTGGAAAATAAGAAAAAGCTCCAAGGTCAACAAACTAGGCTGATTCAAAAGTTTTCCGTTCAGGCTGTTAGCCAGTCACTTACCAAAGCTGATAGTTCTTTGACCGTTCTTCTGCCAGTTCTTCAATAAAATCAAGCTCTTGCTTTAGATCCTTTTTGAGCTCAAAAAGAATCTTCTGTCGATAATTCCTGAACAGTAAATGATGTGTGCTTTGATGTGAATACAGCAGATTCATGGAATGATCATTCCAAAAATAAAAATAAAAAAGTATACCACGTTGCTGTAGATACCATATAGTGTAATGAGCCGGATTCATGTTGATGATTTGCGTTGTCAGCTCGAGGGCGCGCTCACTCAGCTCGTTCTTGCAAGAGATAGCGCGGAAGTAGTTCATAGCATTGGTGTCTGGCAAGGACAAAAAATCGAAGGCATTATGATTTGAGCTATACCAATCAATTGAAAAGCAAAAGTTTATAATTCCTTAATTCATATAACTAATTGATCTCAGGAAAGCAAATGTACTTACAATCACTAGGGTAGGCAATGGGAACCAGAGGGTTCGGACCGTCGTCCTGGGGAATGGGAGAGACGTCCTTCCATTCCGGTCTCTCGTTGTAAGGCGTGAAAACAGCCTGCGGAAGGGTTGAAGGTCAGACGATAGATGATACATGTGGCTTGAGCCTGGCAAGATAAGGGGTAAAAGAAGGCTTCCTGAATATATACCATTTTCTATTCTGTGAGTAGCGAAGGGGGTTAGGATTGGGAACAAAGGAAATGGACGTGGCGCGTGCTGATGACGTCGTCCGTTGTGGGATTTGTCAAGCGCCCAGTTGCCTCGAGGGGCCTTCCTCCGAAGTTTCTCTTCTTTAGATCCCACTTCACTTTACACACCATGGAGACAGAGGACATATTCGAGACAATCATGAACGCCAACGACGACGTTCTGGACGGGGACGACGGGGACGACGACCTCTACATGAACGATCAAGAAAATACCGAACAAGGCAAGACTAAACACACCACTTCAACTATAAATATGGCCGTTGTGGTGGAAGCCCAGGTAAGCTCTCCACCCAAAGACCATGGCCGGCGGGAGGCACCCACACCGCAATCAAATCGAGACGACCGCTCGCGAAGCCAATCTAGCTCCAGAGTTATCTCTCACGCACCAAAAGACCACCAGCCATCCCGGCACAGGGGGAATCACATGGAACGCAGCAGCAGCGGGCATGGGCTCGGCAACAACACCAGCAGACACTACGAGCCGCCTCGTCGGGGCGCCGACAGTTCGCTGTCGATGGGTTCACGTAGACCCCCTGGCGACAGAGCTGACCGCCGCAATGCAGCCCCACCAGCTAGAGATCGTGAGAGAGATTATGAGAGAGATCGTGAGAGAGACCGTGAAAGAGACCGTGAGAGAGATTATCAAAAGACAGCGACGACCGCAACAAAGAACCCCTCTGTCAACTCAGTCAGGTCCTCTCCACCCAACGATTCACGGCAATCTATGTTGAGGCCATCCAATACTGCGCCACCTAACCAGTCAAAGCAGGATAGAAACGTGCCTTCTTCCTCATCAAAGTCTGAGCGGCCGACGACGACCGCCGCCCGCGACAGGAAGGAGGGAGAAATATCCCCGCGTCCCAAACGGGAGCCTCTGCCAGCACAACAACCGCCATCAAGAAGGGACGACTGGAGTCATTCAACCCAAAAGGTAGGCAACGCGCCGCATCCGCGATCCTTCTGTCTGGCGGATTTTCCAGTCTTCTTCTCCACATTATCCGGCGGACGCACGCGGCATACGCCGTGGGGTCGGGGCGACTTGACGGAGCGATCTTGTGCGAGCGCTCGCGGTACGCTTCGACTGTTGAACGTGCAGGGTATCACGTAGTCGAGTCAGATGTATTTTGAGGATTATTATTACTCCACGGGTATCATTCGGTCGAACTTGGATGCAGTTCGGGATTTTCGATTGCGGTTCGACTCTTGGGAAACAAAGAACATTGTTTGATGGTGATGAAAATCGTAGCTATGAGCACTGTCTCGCTTTCAATGCGTAAGAGACAGGAATTACTGCATTGGTTTAGTCAGGTTCATTTACGCAAGGCTGGCCATTCTTTCACTACAAACATTTTCGCGTCCGGGCTCTTCAAAGTTTAGCAAGAGTCCAATAACTTTTTCATACGCCCATAGAGTGTGCACATGTCAGAGCGAGGCCACACTTTACTTCTCTCGTCCACACTTCTTTTAGCCGCCTTAGTTTTTCTCAGTCCAGTTTACGCCGAATACGAAATGATCGACCAATGTCAACCAACGCCAACCGAATAACTTTACTCTCAATAATCACAACCAAAAGGACGAACCCAATCACCGTCAATTTCACCATCACCATTCGCCGCCTTCGCCGCCGCCTCCGCCGACGACAACGTCCTCATCCTCTTCCTCTTCCAAGACCCGACGCGACTCCGATAAAGAGAGGCCCACTGTGACTTCAGAGCCGATTTCGCCCATCACGGCCCGCCCTTCCAGGCACGCTGACGCTCTACCGCCGCAGGAACAATTATTTGAGCGGCAGGAACGTAAACATGCCACCCCGAGCAATGGCAGTAGCACCAATGACCGCCAAAACCATCGTCGCACACCGCTGGACTCTACCGAGAGGCGTGACCGTGGTAGGCCCTCTGCTATTCCGGAGCACGACATTCCCGCCAAAAGAACGTCGCCTTCCTCCTCATCATCGGCTACGCGACCGCCCATATCTCAAAATAATTCCGTAACATCGTTGAGGCGAGCTTCCGCTCCTTCTACTTCGACTCTAGCCCAGGCATCGACATCAATGGCCCCGTCGGCAGATGAAAGCCGCTCTCGGCGCAAGCGTTCTCCTTCAACTTCCACTGAGCACCGCTCTGTCGAGGGCCGACGCTCGGACAATAAGATTCGCAAGGTCTCACCTAGTGACCCGATGGACATTGTCATGTCTGATGCCCAACCCTCGAGCGCGCCACCACTACCGACTCGCGTACGCCAGTATCCACAGGAACTTCATCATGTTCCAATTACGTTGCCACCGAGACCGGAAGCAAGCGTTGTGAGGGATCGTGGTGCTTCAGCGGCTGACGAACAGATGCCGGTAGAGCGATATTTCGTCATCAAGAGTGCCAATTTTGAGAACGTGCAGCGCTCGCAGAGAGATGTAAGTATAGTTCTCTTACCCGGTTGAATCAAATGAGTAGGAAATTAACAGTAGTACGGGAGTTTAGGTTTAGTCAGAGTTTCTTTGTAGTTTAATGATATTAAATTATACCACAATGCTCTTCTTTAACTTGCAGGGAGTATGGGCGACACAAGAAATGAATGCGGCGAAGTTGAGCGAGGCATTCCAGGTACATCTCTTAATGTATATGCTGTGAGATCTCAGATCGGTATAGTAGAGGTACTAAGCTCCATCTTTCCCTTTCGATATTTCATAGAAAACGAACCGCGTAATTTTGATCTTTTCAGTAAACGGGAGCCAGCATTTCCAAGGTACAGCGGTTTAAACTAAATCTATTTAATTTACCTATTTTCAGAGGACTGAAAGCATGCGGTTGCCCTATTAACGGATGTATCTTTCCTCCCCTTTACAGGTTACGCGATGATGTGCTCGGGCGTCGGTGCTGTTAAATACGACAAGTGGACTAGTATATCGGAGTCTTCTCTGGGCGGGACATTTCGTGTGAAGTGGTTGAAGATGTATGTAATTCTTTTTCTTTTATAAATTTCTCTTATTGTCATTTAGTGGCCTTTTGTTTATTTACGCGTTTCAATCATATTTTTTTCAGTGAAAACCTGCCATTTGAGAGAACAAATAACATTCGCAATTCTTGGAACGAGGACTTACCTGTGAAAAGGAGTCGAGATGGCCAGGTAAAACGGTTTTCTGTGGCCATAAAGTATTCTGAGAATTTGTACGAGAATATACAAGCAAAAATTAAACCCGTTTTGGTTTCCTAACAAAATTTTTGCAGGAGCTGCCATCCAATGTTGGGGAAATGCTTTGTCGGATGTTTAACGAGATTCCGGAGGGGGGTTATCCAGAAACTACTCCGATGAAGTATGTTTTAAAATCAACATCTTGATAAAACATCACAAGCTCAGCTCAACATCATTCATTTCTCGCAAGTTCTCAACGATGCCATTCAATTTTTCTGCGCGCATTAAAATTAGTAATCAGTTCCGCACGGAAAAGCCTACTCGAGAAGCCTACCAGACTCCGGGAAGTCGTTCAAGGCTTGTTGAGGGTGAGCGTATTGTTGGAATCAGGCATTGCGATATCATATTGGCCTTGAATCTTTAAACCACTTCGATTTATACGCTCACGAGCTTTCATTACTCAAAGCTAATTATTTAATCTATGTTTGGTCGGCTCAAAAAGGCAGTGGCGGTTCGGACGAAGAGCGTACCATGAGGATTCCACGTGCCGATAGGTGAATTTGCTCTTTCCCCCCTTCTCCTTCCTCTTGATAATCAAAAGCTCCCAATGGGCTAACAGTCTCATAATTACTTTCTGTGCCACAAATTCGAAGATCGGTCTTGGATGGAAGGGCGCAAGCGCCAATGGAAGCCTTTGGCGCTATGGACAGGAGGCGTCCGGTGAGTTTATGAGCCTCTTTCCTTGTTCTCGTTAACATCAGGTAGCAACACCAAACCTATCATTTTTCCTATTGTGTCCGGCTCACGCGATCTTTCTTTGGCTGAATATACTAGATGACCGACCAATACTCGGTGAGGGAATATGAATATCAGCAACAGCAACGGGCGGCATTGCAGGCGCAGGGGGCGTATGCGCTTATGCCGGCGGCGGTATGTATCTTGTTACAGAACCTTACATCGTTTTGCATCTAAAATAATAATATATTAATGAAATTTCCAATTTGGGGCTCTTGATTACCAGGGAAACTTATTTCGTTGGTCACCGGTATGCGATTGCTTTTCTGAGCGGGTGTCTGTTTACTTATACCAGCCGACATTACTGACAAGTTTGACTTTCTTTTTTTAATTGTCAAACTTTTAATGTAGTTCATAGCTCAGTCGTATTATTACGGTTCACCACCGACCGGTCGTGAAGACTACGACGGTAACCCTCGTGGGCGCCGCCACTAAGCGGATATGGATTCAGTGAGAGATTGAAGGAGATTGAGACGGATGCAGCCAAACATTGATGTGATGGACAGCAAACGTCGGTCGTAGTTAGTACTTGGTATAGCATTCAAATAATGGGCGTTGCAAAAATGTACTGGAGAAGTTTTGAAATCGGTATATAGCATTATATTCTTGACAAATTTGTATTTGGGACTGTCTATATACAAGTGAAAAAGTGTGTGGTCGCAGCAAATCCGTGACGTCATCAAATATCCAACTGCGTTGAGAAAAATTTGTCTGCAAACTAGCAAACTACCTTACTTCTCGTTAATCGGGATCATGGTAGGTTTACCAAACCAATGGATGCTTAGTAAATATGCGGAACCTTTGCAATTCGCTAAGCATTTGCTCCTAATTCTCTAGAGACCTATCCTTTTGCAAGGCCATACCCGTTCCTTGACTCAGATCAAGTACAACCGCGAGGGTGACCTGCTGTTCACCGTGTCCAAGGACAAGCTCGTGAATGTTTGGTTCTCACACAACGGCGAGCGTCTCGGCACCTATGTCGGGCACAACGGGTCCGTTTGGACCGTTGACGTTAATGGTACGCGTTGATCTTACATTGCGGAGGAGGGATAGCGCAGGATTTAGATATAAGAGAGAGAATGGTTAAGGGTTGTAAATTGGAAAAAGCTACAATACCGGACACACTTGAGATGAAGCCGAGCAATTGTGGTTTATACGAGCTCCTCGTCCGTATAATCTCAGTCGTAAATTTTTGCTGAACTCTGACCATTATTTACTCATCTCACCAGCCACCAGCACCCTCCTCATCACGGGCGCCGCGGACAACACTGCAAAGTTGTGGGAGGTACGAACAGGCCGATGCCTCAAGACGTGGGAATTCAAGACGGCAGTGAAGCGCGTTGAGTTCTCTGAGGACAGCGACATGGTATTGTGCGTCACCGAGCAGCGCATGGGGTTCATGGGCACCGTCACCATCCTAGAGATTAATTCAGACATCGATGCCGAGCGTGAGTGTGTTTTTTATTTTATTTTTTCCCTCCCTTTTCGATTGATATTGCGCAAGTCTTAGTTCAGGGTTGCGATGCAAAGGAAGATATAACGATGCAGGAAAAAAGAAGTGGGAAGGGAGTGAACGGTGACAACAGAGAAGAAATAGGTGGAAGGTGAAGAGGAGCTGAAGATTGAGAGTATACTGATAGGCTGGCCCTTGCCAAAGAATTCATAAACAATCTATACCATCTTTTTCATTTATGGTTTTATTATTTATCGGAAACGTAATCTCATTTCGTAACCAGAATCCGACGAGCCGTACGTCATCATCTACCCGGATGGCCCCAAAGCCACTGTCGCCGGTTGGAGCTACCTTGACAAGTACATCATCATGGGCCATGAGGACGGTTCGGTTTCACAGTGGGACTGGAAATCGAAAGAGCTGCACAAGTCTCTGAAGCCGCACATGGATACCATCACAGATATTCAGTTCTCACAGGACCGGACCTACTTCGTGACGGCGTCGAAGGACAAGACGGCGCAGGTATTCGAGGCCAGTACGCTCGACCCGCTCAAAAAGTACGTAACGGACACCCCACTTAACTCGGCGACATTCACGCCAAAGTACCAGGAATTTGTGATTGTCGGCGGAGGACAGGAGGCCATGGACGTGACAACCACGGGAGCGCGTGCTGGCAAATTTGAATGCAGATTCTGGCATAAGATCCTGGAAGAGGAGCTAGGAAGGGTCAAGGGGCATTTCGGACCGATCAATACTATTGCCGTGCATCCGGATGGGCGGAGGTACATTGAGTTTTCAGATTACTCATGTTCGCTGTTTGAGTTGAGGAAACTCCTTACCACAAAAACACTCATTCTTTGCCTTTGCAGTTTCTCGAGCGGCGGTGAGGATGGCTACGTTCGAGTACACGTCTTTGATGACGACTACTATAAGTTTAAGCTCGACGTCGTCTGATAGAGCTACGTATGGTAAATGAAATATATAGGCTGAGGGTGAGATGGCTAGAGATTGAGATGGGCAGGCTAGTTGTGTACATGGTTATAGGTAAACCGAAGCAAGTGTACGATACGAAAAAAGAACGCTTTGTTGAAATTTCCCTCGTTAATTTTGGGACTTTGTTGTTGGCACCGGGTTGTTTCCCTTTATATGCAGGAAGCCTTCTAACAGCTAACGAGAATACAGGCCTAGTATACTCAACCAAGCTATTAATTATAGATGCGGAGACACAATTGTTGATATTACAGAGATTATAAAGCAGACAGAAAACGTAAAAGTAAACCACAATGATCGGATTGATGAGTACACAGATGTAAAGTGGAAAAATAAACCGTGCGGTACAAGATGCCAAGAAATGAGCAAACAGTGTTCAAAAATGGGAACGAAAAGGTCGCAAGAAATAACAATAATAGCGAGAAATCAACCAAATTACACTTACATAACCATCACATTTCCACATCCCTTGTTTCTACATAAAAAAAGATGCGGGCGCCCCGTTACCAGTGTTCTCGCACCACGTCCAGAACATCATTTCTTCCCAATCATCGCCACAAAGCATGGCACACACATCCCTCTCACACATCCCTGTATCATCCACTCTATTCGATCGTTGCGCCCTTTGCCTCTGCCTTCTCTTCCTTGGCGGCAGCCATCAATTTTGACGCGAGAAACTTGGGTTGAATTCTACCAGGACGAATAGGGGAGTAGAGAGGGCAGTTTATAAGGCAGAATGCAAAAATTTGTTCGATCCGTGGAATTGGCAAGAATATGCGGGAAGATAAAGCGATGGATCCGTTGATGGAATATGCTGGATGAGGATGACGACCGAGATTTGGAGACTCACTTTTGTTGTAATTTGTTCCGCTTCTGGGCCAATTTCTGCGTCGCGGGGGAAAGCATGCTATCCGTCGGGCTCGAGAAGCTGGATAAAAATGAACGAAATAAGAAATAGCGGCGTGGATGGCCAACGAGCATGCCGTGTGAACGGAACCGAGTATCATTATTGTCAATTGATTTAATAATAATCAAGAACTTACGGGTTCCTTGGTGCCGCCTTCTTCGGCTGTAGCGGGTTATATTTGAGCTTGTGCATGGCCTGGATGGGCTTGGTGTCAGGCAACTCCGACGCGTCCTCGTCCTCTCTTTCTGGCTCCTCAATGTTCTCCTCCTCCAATTCGACGTCGTCCTTGCCAATGTCTTCGGTGGCAGTCGGATGCTGATTTGATTCCTCTTTCTGAGAAACGGACATGGTGTTAAGCTTGGGGTAAAGGGAGGGTCAGGTCTAAAAGACGCGTCTTGGAGGGATGGGACACAACAGGTTGACAATGGATTGGGAATCTCGTTCGCCTGCAATGTCACAATCAGCGATGACGTCGTCACACTACATACATAGCAAAACCCAAAACAGCTTTCTTCAATCTTCAATCCGCAAACCCAACCATGGCCTCCGCTGTAAAGTACCTCCGCTACATGGCTCATGAACAGCCCGTCTTCCTCTGGTCCTGCATCATTGGCGCCATCGGTGAGCCCTCTTTTTTTTTTTGCCTGTCTTCCATTCTTTGTGGCCATATCACTCTGACGCGCCACGCCCTACTAGGTCCGATCATGGTCCTGACAGTACCAAAGTTCCGCCGTGAATATATGGGCTTCAAACCGGCGCCATTGCTTCCTACCACCTACCCGAGTACGTTATATCCATTTTCTTTTAGCTTGATGCCGAACTCTTACCGGATTGATTTGACGTTATTCACCATTATCCCTCTTCAACCCCACGCAGTGCCCAACCGACCACGCAATCCCCCAGCGGGCTTTGAAGACCCCGAGACAGCATAATAACCTCCTTTCTCCTCCCCTACCACCCATTGTTTCCTTCGCTTCCTCCTTTATCCGTATTGCCCACACCAATTCAGTGTCTGGGACACGTAATGACATTATCACAAATACAACCCAGCCCTTCACTGACAACCAAAAAAGGCCAATAAACGGAAGCTCTATCCTTTTGAGCCGGCTATGCCACGTAAATATGCTTATTTGCACCTCTCGAGGACAGGATTTCCGGCGCTTCGCGATAGACGCAAAGTCCAGCCTCACATACATTTTCAACATTCAAGAGATTGCGGAGTGAGGTTGAAGGGTTAAATAATCATAAGGAAGGAGGTATGGGACTGTAGCAATGGAAAGGGTGGGATGATGGTGATGTGAGGATTTCTCAGCATTGAGCTTTCATAAGCAAGCTGGATGTACGCCTGCTCGATATTTATTAAAACGAGATGCAACCGCTCAATAGCTTGGGCTCAGCAACGATCTTGGTCATATCAATCTTTAGATAGCATAAAATACCAAGATTCCCACATATGTTTGTCAATGTAAAGTATAGTATAGAAGCCCACATGATGAACAATCTTGCAACATTACTGTCGAGGCCCTGTTCCTCGACTAAGCAATATTGAACGACACAATATACAAGGTAGAATTACTTTGTAGAAGGGTTAACAATATTAGAACAGGGTTTCACAGAAAAATAACTTTATTAATAATCTATGAGTCTATTGTCAGCGTCCCCATTGTGATTACGATAAACAAGGCCTCCCGAGCAATTCCATGGTCGCTGACGCCCACTGACTAGATGATCTATTACTATGCTTATCCGTCCATCCACCTCATGCAAAGAATGCATTTGCATCACAACCACTGTGGGAACACGTTGATCTTGTATCATGGTGGACACACAGCTCTAATTTATTCATACTTCATTGATTTTTGACCTGAAAAATTGAATGCCAATTGTCATTAAATCTCGTGCGCTACCTATTATATACCTTTACCATCTTCTACATTCACTTTCTCATCTTCCTCCATTGCCTCTACCCCTTTATTTACCGTCTTGATCACGGTCGGCTCGTCCGGCAACGAGTTGTAAATTGGCAAGCTAATGGAATCCGATGTCTTGACGTGGAGCGACTGGATGTTCTTCCATTTGCGCGGAATCTTTTCAATAATGTGCGGGAGCGCAGTTTGCAAGTTTTCGAAGATTTGTGTAGGGGTTTGTGCCGTCGTGCCGATTTTGATGGCACTGCATGTAGAAAAATGAGGAACGTCAAAATGTAGTGATGATATTTAACAGAGACATTGCCGTAAGTATCATTGTTGACAGTAACCCTGTAACCGAGAGGAAAATTTATGTGAGATTACATACCAGCAAGTCCCGGTTCCTAGATGCATATATGTCGAATCACAAGCACGCGCAATCTCGGCCTTAAGGTTAGACTTCAACAAATTGACGGGTATAGGCTGCCTATTATCGACAGTTCCAAAAAAAAAAAAAAAAAAAAAAAAAAAAAAAAAAAAAAAACACAGCAAAAAAAACAAAAGAACACAAAAAAAAAAAATAAAAATAAAAAAATAAAAAAATAAAAAAAACACACCTTTTCTTTTCGAAAAACGTTTTTCCTATCAGTTTTGGTAGCAATGGTAATACTCGATCGTCAGCGAGAAATAGGTTGTACGAGTTGCACAGATTTCGCTTGGCTTCGAAAGG
>RBNK01001773.1:0-13493 GCA_003990785.1 Endogone sp. FLAS-F59071 | reverse complement strand
AAAAAAAAGGGAGGGGGGGGGGGCACGCGCCCTTCGCACCTTTGCACTTAAACATACTTCACAAAATAATAATCATAACTCGCCTCTGGGCATGCCTTACAATCGCTGCCCTTAATCATTCCAGTATATCCTATCCAGAGGGCACGGGATTGTCGTTCACGGTCGTTGGAGGTATGTCTTCGGGGAACGGTGGGGGCGCAATATCCTGAGAAAAGAGAGGTTGTGTGAAGAAAATAAACGTTAATGAAATTTTGATAAGCACGACTCGGATTAAGGCGAAATTTCAGGACAACATCATCCTAATAGACATAATAAATAATAATAAAAAAAAGTCACCTTTGGCTTCACATAATCATCATACACGGACCTCTCCACAAATGGCCTCTTCCCAATCAGTGAAACCATGTCTTCCCTGGATACTACTTCTTTACTCAGTAGCAACGCCGCGACCTTCTCGACCTCAGCCTTCTTTTCTGTCAGCAGCTTTGTCGTCCTCGTGTACGCATTTGTAATCATGAACCTGACTTCAAAGTCAATCATGCGGCCCGTCTCCTCCGAATATGGCTTCTGGAACTTCTGTTCCTCGTTCGGGTTGTGGTACGAAATAGGTCCGACGTTGGGATTCATGCCGTACGTAGCCACCTGTGCGTACGCCATCTTGGTCACTTTCTCCAGGTCGTCTTGCGCTCCTGTTGTAATGGTCCCGAAGAAAATTTGTTCCGAGACGCGGCCACCGAGAGTCATACACATGCGGTCAAGCAGCTGCTGGGTCGAATAAAGATACTGATCCTTGGGCAGGTACTGCGCATAACCGAGAGCGCCTATGCCACGCGGGATGATGGAGACCTTAATCAGGGGGTCGGCATGCTCGAGGAACCACCCCGCAACAGCGTGCCCGGCCTCGTGATATGCGACCGTCTTCTTCTCCTCTGGGCTGAGCACGCGCGACTTCTTCTCCAGGCCGGCGATGACGCGCTCGATGGCTTGCTCAAAGTGCTCTTCCATGACCGTTTCGCTCTGATATCGCGCGGCAATGAGGGCGGCCTCGTTGCAGACGTTGTGAATATCGGCACCGGAGAAGCCCGGAGTGAGGGCGGCGAGCTTGTGGGAGAGGCGATCAAGGTCTTCTAGCGTCTTGATGGGCTTGAGATGAACCTTGAAGATCTGCGCGCGGCCCTTGATGTCTGGACGGTCGATAGCAATGTGACGGTCGAATCGTCCTGGGCGCATCAGCGCTGGGTCGAGCACATCGGGCCGATTTGTACCAGCGAGAACGACCACGTGTTCACTCGAACCGAAGCCGTCCATCTCGACAAGGAGCTGGTTGAGCGTGCTTTCGCGCTCATCGTTGCCGCCAAACTGGCCACCCTTGCCACGGGCCTTGCCGATAGCGTCGATCTCGTCCACAAAGATGATGCAAGGGGCATTCTTCTTGGCCGTCGCAAAGAGGTCACGCACGCGCGAGGGACCCACGCCCACAAACATTTCGACAAACTCGGAGCCAGAAACGCTAAGGAATGGAACACCGGCCTCACCGGCCGTGGCCTTGGCGAGCAGGGTCTTGCCAGTACCAGGGGGACCCGAGAGGATGGCACCTGTAGGGATCTTGGCGCCAAGCTTTTCGTAAACGGCCGGGTCCTTGAGGAACTTTACAAATTCCATAATCTCCTCCTTTGCTTCATCCATCCCCGCCACGTCCTTAAACTTGACCTTTACGTCCGATTCCTGATTGAACATCTTAGCCCTGGACTTGCCGATTCCAAAAATTCCCTGCGAGCCTCCCCCGGCTCCAGCCCGCCTCGTCATGTAAAACAGCACGCCCGCAAGCAACAGGGTCGGTGCAAAGTGCAGTAGGGTGTTGAACACGCTGATCTCATCGCTGTACGCCACAGGTATCCTCTCCGTCGGTGGAATCCCCAGCTCGCGTTGCGCCTCCTCCAGCTTCCGCTCGAAAGCGTCGACCGATCCGATGCTAAACATATAGGCCGTAGGCGACCGCCCACCCGTTGAGTTCCCGTCGGGAGGCATGTTCGCGGCCTCTGGGCGCAAGTACACCCGCACCTTGTTCCGGTTCACGACCACCAGCTTTTCGACCAGGCCCCGCTCTAGGAACATGGTCCGAAAGTCCTGCCACGTGATTTCACGCGAGGTGTCCCCAGGGCTCGTGATGCGCCACAGGAGCCATGTCGCGAATAGGGTAGGAACGATGGTGTTGGCGTTCATGGTCAGACGTACTTCTTTGCCGTCAGCGCCACTGCCCGGAGGGGGCGGACGCGGAATCTTGTCAGCGCCCTTGGCGCCTTCGGCTTTAGGATCGGCATGGTTTTTACTGTTATTGGCGTTTTGCTTGGGCTGGTCCTTGCTAGAGCGGCCAAAGAAATTCTCAAAACCCTTGGGGATCTTTGGCGGTTTAGATTCCTCGTCGGGTTTGTTCTCATTCTTTTTAGGCTGCTCCTTGCTCTCGGAAGTGTATGATCGGCAATGTGTGGTGGCGAGGGAGGCGATACGATGTTCGCCGTGGTTTACAATCCAGAGCGGGCCGTTGGAAGGATGGATAGGAGCTCTTGTCGATGTGAGGAGAAGTGAGCGGCGAGGGATGGTTGTGTGGAGCCGCGAGGTGTGGGCCGGTGTAGCACCATATCGTGATTGGGACAGCAGGGAAAGCTGTGCGTTGAGGTTACGTAGCTGGCCACGGACAGACCGGGCCCACTGTGTGTTCATTAGTGTCGTTCAGTCGAGAGGAAGTCTGAGGAAGGGCGAGGTTCGAAGGATAGTTGTTTGAGACTAATCCAATCAGTAAACAAGAAAAAAGTGGAACACCACGGGGAGTGGAGAACGACGCACAGCAAGCGACTCAGACGCGAGTCATACCGTTAAAAAGGTGGTTCGTGAGGCTGCTATTCCGCAAAACGAAGGGACAAACGACTTTGGGGAGAGCCGCGTAGTTGGGGGGAAGGGAGTAAAAGAGTATATAGGAGCGAAATACGTAAGAATACGGGACTGCGAGAACCGATCCCTTGATATTGAATCATCGCCTTTAGTCACATGATCCCAACGCGCTCGCTCTTCTTTTCTTTGTTCCTTCGCTTCTCTTCTTTTCTTTTTCCTTCTTCGTCCCTTTTTTCCCCTTTGGCCGCTGCTTGCGTGCTTAATCCGCAGATTGACGCAAGAAGATAAGATGGCTTGCTTTGAAATCTATTCAACAAATGCAAGAATCCCACTTTTGGATATAATGCGATTTTTCGCTCCTTGACAATGTACCATGTCCTCCGCAAAGCCCCTCACACTCACGCAGCGCGTCTATCGCGCCCTCGCCTCCATACCCTCGTACTCCTCCGCTACCATCCTCCGTCCCCCCCCTCAAGCTCAAGCTGCCCCTTTCCTGACTCTGGAGACCGTGCTCTCGCAGCGTGATCTGACCCGTAACGCCAAGCGCCTCTTCATACGCCAGATTGTCCTCTCCGTCACCGGCGGTGTTGCCCGCGTCGTCTCTTCCTTCACCGTCTCCGAGCTTACCGAGGTAGCCAAGAAGAAGCAGAGCCCCTCCGGTGCCCTGACCGCTGTCCTGCGCACCGCCACCGACGGTTCCGCCAAGAAACGTTTCGTCGAGGTGCAGAGCGGCGGTGCCCTGCGCCTGACGATCGAGGTAACTGACAAGCACGGTGACTTTTACTCGGACGGGACTTTTGGTGCCCTTGCCTGGTCTCGTGACGAGAACCTGATTGCCTACATCGCCGAAGCCAAGCCGCCCGAAGACCCGCAGGAGAAATTCGAGTTCACGCCCGACTGGGGCGAGACCTTTACAAAGCGAACGTCCCCGCGCATCGTTGTCATTGATCTGCGCGCTGCCACAGAGGCCGTGCTTGCTGGAAAAAAACCCGCCGACAAGGAGAACACGAGTATTACCATACTAGGCCCGTTCGATCGTCTGGCGGTTGGGCAGGTGCTCTTCGGTCCGAACGACGGATCGTTCATCTTTACGGGATACAGCACCCAGACGAGGCAGTACGGGCTTGTGGCCTGCACCAATCGGCTTTCGGGTATTTACCAACTTGGCAGCGAGCACTGGGCCCCGTCCGGGTCTAACGGTGAGAAGTGGCCCGACCCAATCCACCTCAGTTCCGAGGTGCAGAATGCACGGTCGCCGCGGTTAAGCCGTGACGCGACCAAGCTGGTCTACCTATCCAACACCCCCGGCGGTCCGCACAACTCGTGCACTACCCTGCGCGTCTACGACTTTACCCTGTCGAGCGGCCCACACCTGGTGGCGCTTGACGTCGTTCAGGAGCCCGATAGCCCTGGGGGATTTCCCGGCCTGTATGTCGAGCAGCTCCCAGGGCAGCCGTGGATCCGCGACGAGTGGATCGTACTAAATAGTTCCTGGGGCAATCGCAAGACGATTCTCGCCGTCCAAATCCGCACCGACAAGCTCCGCGAAGCCCAGCAGGCCAAGGTCGTCGATCTCACCCCCGCAGATACTGCCAGTCGGTCCTGGTCGGTTTTGTACGTGTCTGAAGAGTACGTGGTCGCAAAGCGCACGTCCCCGACAGAGCCGGGGGATCTGATGCTTGGGCTCGTCGGGCGCGATGGCGAGGACGTCTTGCGAGTCGACTGGCATCATGTAGATAAGCCCGACCTCGACGACAAGGCTGTCGAGCTCCTCTCCTCTTTCCAACATACCTTTCACACTTCCATCCTCCCCACATCACCCATCCTTCAATCCATTACTCTTTTGCCCGTTGATCCCGTCAATACCTACATCGGTCACCGTCTCAACACCTCTCTCCCCCCGCTCATCACCTTCCCCCACGGCGGCCCGCACAGCGCCTTCACCACCGATTTCTCTGCTTACGCTGCTGCTCTCGCCTCCCTCGGCTTTGCCGTCGCCATGATCAACTACACGGGCTCCACCGGCTTCGGCCAGCGCTACATCGATGCCCTCGTGGGGCGCGTCGGCGATCTCGAGATCGAGGACACGCATGCCGTGTCCACATACCTTGTCTCCCTCGGGATCGTCGACCCCGACCGTGTCGCCCTCTTTGGTGGCTCGCACGGTGGGTTCACTTCCGCGCACCTCGTCGGCCGGTACCCAGACTACTACCGCGCCTGCGTCCTCCGTAACCCGGTTATCAACATCGGTGCCATGGTCGCCAACACGGATATCCCGGACTGGAATTTCGCAGAGCTGGGTGAGCCATACGACTTTATAAAACCGCCTGTGCTTGCGCCAGAGCAATATGCGCGCTTTTACGAGCGGTCGCCTATCGCAAATGCTCACAAGATCAAGACCCCTGTCCTATTGTTGATTGGAGAAAACGACCGGCGTGTTCCACCGTCGGAGGGGTACGGCCTGTATTATGTGCTCAAGGGGAAAGGGGATGTGGATGTCAGGCTCAAAGCGTTTCCGGACGTGGGGCACTCGCTCGATTCCATGGATGCGGAGACGCACGGGTTTGAGGCGCTGGCCCAGTTCTTTTTGGAACAGGTAGTTGGGAAGGAGAACAAGTGAGGGAGATTGATTGTAGAGGAGTGAACGTGTGATGGTCAATAGTATCGAGATGTGTGACGAGATTGGATAGATAGTTATTGCACTGATTAAAAAAACAAAAACAAAAAACAAAAAACAAAAAATAAAAAATAAAAAATAAAAAATAAAAAACAAAAAACAAAACAAAAACAAAAACAAAAACAAAAACAAAAACAAAACAAAAACAAAAACAAAAAGAAAGCAAAAGCTCAGAGCAACAAAGATAATGGTAATGATCCAGTGCAGTGTTCAACCATCATTTATTTTAGAAGTTGTCATCACCGTCGTGGAAAAAGTTAAATGTTCAATAAATCCAATCCTTCATCACACTCCTTGGTCTCTAAATTTGCCGATTGTCTCTTATTCAAGGATTTCTAATCAATGATATATATCTTTAGCTTTGCTAAAAGCAAATTATTAAAATAAGCATTATTTTATAACATTGTCATCAAATTAATTAACTTTTTTTTTTTTTTTAATAATAAAAAAAAAACGTTCAAATATAGAAATCAAAGTAAATATATATTTTTAATTAAGGCTATGGTCTATAGCACTCTTGTAATACACAGATAGATACATGAGCCGGCTCTCTTGGGATCTAAATTTTAAAATGACAAAAAAAAAAAAAAAAAAAAAAAAATACTAGAGGAATATCTCTAAGTTCAAGAGAACTCAAAATCCAATCTAATGACTTCGAATTACTGTCGATCCTATCGTGCTCTCAATTCATTTCCAATCACTAGCATCTTCCCTAATTCAACCCTTCGTGACCTGCACCGTCAGTTCCCCCGCTCCCGCCTCAGCCCCCACTGCAGCCTTGGCACCGTATCCGCCGTTGCTCATCATCATGGCAGCCTGCTGCCCCATAGCGCCGCCACCACTGACGCTCAGTACACCTTCGAGTTTTTGATGTACAAGTTGCATCACGGCCTGTTCGTTAGCTTCGGGGTGTGCGCGCACCTCGAGTGTACCAACATACTGGCCATACGTGTTCTGCCAAAAGTGAGCACGATCAATGGAGAGAACCGAGGGGTCTTGCTGAACCTATAAAAAGGACCAAGGTATTTGTGAGGGACTGTTCCACAAACAGTCAAAGAAAACTAGCAAGAGTCACCCCAGCGTCATGAATGTCTTACCTCCCGCAGTCTCATCTCCAGTCCCCCACTCACTGAGTCCGGCGCCGTCTGCAGCAGTACCTTGGCGATGGCCGCGGCCGTCGGACCGCCGAGGTAAAACATGACGAACGATTCCGCAAACGCAGCGAGTTTGTCAGCGTACCCTGCATGATGGTCACTCTGTGACCCCACGGAGGCCGCGCGGTCGAACAACGCGGAGAGAAGAATAGAAGCGGCGCAGCCAAGAGTAGCGAGCGTAAACGTATTGTTAAGAATCAGGGTGACGGCACTGGGGCGCTGCGGGTAGAGCGTCGAGTAGGTGACCCCGTATGTGGTAGTATTGGTCCGAAGAACTTGGGATAGTTGTAATACGATGTACGATGAGGATTAGTTAACAGTAAAAGGCCTTTTAATTGAATGGAATAGAATAAATTTACTCTGATTTGAATACAAAACTCCAGATGGATAAACCTTACTTTGCGCGAAGTTACGATGGTTTTGGAACCCAACGCTCGACACCAACGTCACACCGACTGCGACTAGGATCATCACTATAGATCCGAAGCCGATGCTCCTATGCGAAGGCATTGACAAGCACGAGCGAACCATATTAACATCAATAAAATATCCGGTAACTGCCAACCATGTACATTCATTAAAAACCTCCAAAAGAGCCGCTAACCGTACATACCCCGATTCCTCGTGCGGGGCGCCAGCCTTCTCTCCCGCCTCCTCGAGCATCATATGCTCGATGCTCTCTTTAGTGGTATACATTGCCGCGAACAGGAGATAGATGGTCGTTGCCAATGCGAAGACGACTTCGTAACGCTGTGCGCTGTTAGATGGGCCAAGATTTTGATGTGATACTAGAACGTTAGAAAAGCTAAAGTTGCAAACAAATTTTAAAAGAGAAGAAGAAAGGCAATTTATAAATCCACAAACCCATATGATCGCTTCAGGTTCGACTCGCGGAATTCGCGATTCGACGCGATGACGCTCGAGATAAAAATATTGAACACGCCAAAGGCATCGAAGATAACAACGTATGCGAAACCGGCCATGGCTGCGATATAAAGTAAACATTAACGATTCTCAGGGTTATTGTGCCACTTTTTTAATACACATATTCTACGCATTTCACCACATTTCCACGCCAATTATGAAAAAAAAAAAAAAAAATTGCCCACCTAGACTGTTGGCACCCTGTCCCACATACCAAACGGTCAATCCTGTCAACACGTGCACAGTTGCCCACGTAAATAACGTCTTCTGCATGGGTGCGAGTGACGCGAGCACGCTCATCGTACTGGGCAAGGGGCGAGCTTGCGTCGCCGTCTGAGCGTGGAGGTGAGCGGCGTGAGAGTGATCATGGGCATGATCGTGGGCATGCGAATGGCCGTGTTCGTGCAAGTCGTGCGCATCGTGCGAGTGCGCATCGTGCGAGTGCGCGTCATGCGAATGCCCGTGCGAATCGTGCGAGTGGGAATGGGAATCGTGCGCGTGGGAATGGGCGTGGGGCTGGTGATGCGCGTGCGCATGCGAGTCGTGCAGGTGTGCGTGATGTTGATGGGTACGTGGGTCATAGGACTTGAATTGTTGATGATGGTCATGCTGGAGGTAAGTAAAGGAATAGAATTAAGCCGACTATGCCATCTTGCTGTTCTCATCCGATTATTGGGATATAAGGCAAAATAATATTGGCTCGCGCCGAGATGTGGCCATGCTTACATCATGGTCGTCGTGTCCATGGTGACCATGGTTATGATGCTACAAGAAGAAGAAATACGGTTAAAATCGATGGTTTAATGTTCCTGCACTACCAACTTTAAATGTCTGTCGGCAGAGTTGATATGTGCTTATCCTATAGCCTCAGGCCAAAGCTTCGAAGGAAGTAGAAAGCTAATGGATTAACATTTACGTCGTGATGGTCGTGGTCCTCGATGTTGTGCACGCTGAGCGTTGGGGGCACTTGCAAGGTATCTGCTTTCGTCGTTTCGAACGAAGTGTGGATGGGGACAGAACTCTGGATAATAATGGGATTGATGGCAGCCGTCTTTATAGCTGAGCTTGCGCCAGCGAGGGCAACGGAGGGAGATTGAGAGCGGCGGAATCTGCTTTGAGCCTCCATTCGAGTTCTTTTTGAGAATGAGAGTGTAACGACGATACAAGCGAAACTGCAAAGGTGTTCAGATATTATATACCTCGTAGATCGTGACGTCACCAATTTAAACCTTATCAGTCCTCAGTCCTCGACGCCACAGGACGCGTTTTCCCTCCTTCTTCCACCGACCTTGAATCCACAATGTCTCGCGGAGGACGAGGAGGCGGACGCGGACGCGGCAGAGGTGGAGGCGGAGGTGGTGGTGGCAAAGAAATTTTCTCCATGCTTCCCCCCGAGCTGATGGGTGATGTGCCTATGCTATTCAGCGCAAAGGAACCGACGGCGCTGATTCCGGTGGGTAGTCAATAGTACCGAGCATCCACTTGGGAGAATTGTGCTCAAAAGCACATGAAAATAGCATCTGATAAATTTATTTCACTTTGTTCCCTGCTAAACAATATAATATATACACACTCAGGATGATTTCGACGTACCTATACAAGCCAAGCACGAAACGTTCGAACAAGAGCAGATCGCCGCTGCACGCGACTATCGCAACCTGCTCAAGGATTCGGCATATTATCTTCTCCCAGCACCGCCGCCAAAAGGTGCGCATTTTATTTAATACTTGTCATTAGCATGTATCCTAATGAGTGCTGTAATGTGATTTGAAATACGTGATTTGAAACGTGTTTCGATAATACATGCAGATATACAAAGATACTCTGATAAATATCGCAAGGACACCACCACGCAAAAAATATCGCTGAGGCAGATCAGAACCAGTTAGTATTTTGTACAGTCTTGGGAAATGACATTAGAGACCTTTTCAACAAACTGTGGCTTATTCTGATGTAGATTGTATTGATAGATCTCGCCTTCTTTCCCGAAGAGTTACACGGTGTGATTGATGCGAGTAAAGTCGTCAAAAGTAAGCCTTTTTCTCTTTTAAGGTTGGAACCATGGTATCCCGGATCCTAGCATCACCTGTTCTCTCATACAATTCTCTCAGAGCCCAGGATCGTTTCAGAACCCAAAACCAAAGTGGCATTCGATATTTTGAAGCTCGACGTGGACGAGAAGAGCGAACGTGAGAAGGATGAGGATGAAAAAGATAAGCGTGAGGGTGAAAAGTTAAATGACGACCGTTCGGACGAGGAGCGCTCGGATGAGGACAATCAGGAGGAGGAGGAGGACGAAGATGACGATTATGGGGAATCGTATTTTGATAATGGAGAGGGAGACGATGTGGATGATAATGGGGGTGATGATGGTATGTATATTTTTGTTATTTTAGGTTTCGGAATTCGTGTTTTCATCTACCACATGCACTATTTCATCGGTCTCTATTTATTCATTTTATTTTATTTTTGCTACCACTACCAGACGGAGATCGTGGCGACTACTAATCCACATAGTTGGCCATTTTACCAATTCAGTCTCCGGGGAGGTTGCAATAAGTAATCTAGATTCGATCTAGATTTTTCAATTCTCAAATGATTGCGTGGCGCACCTTAAATTGGCTTAGTTACCTTAGAAACAACAAAGCGCCTAACAAGCATTTTAATAGATATATGCAGAATATCGATATTGATGTTTATAATTAATTAGATAAGGATTCGTACAGGTTTACATGCCATGTACATTCATATGTACATGTCATGTCATTCATATGTACATGTCATGTCATTCATATGTGCAAACAAACAACCCAAATTGACTCCCGATGTTAATGAGGTGTTGCAAGGTTGGATCAAGTTAAGAAATTGCGCACGCCAAAAGAAAAAATTTCAAAAATAGACCGAGGTACCAGACTAGTCAAATGGCCAAGGTTGGCCGGGGTGCGTTAACCATTGCTGGTTAGGTTTCCTCTGTAGACGCCTTTCTCGGCTGTGATGTCACGTCTGCCCCGAAAAAGGTAATCTTGCGTGCCATTGATGCACGTCCCGGACGACTTTCGTGGCACTCAGACAGGAAAAATACGCCCCCAAGTTGTCACAGGGTCCTACAAGGGTGAAATAAATTCAGAAGAACGAGCATGGCGTTTTTCTCTATTACCCTCCTCTTTCACTTTCCCCCCCCCCCCCTCTATACACCTACACCACAAGCCATGTTCCAGACAATTGCACGGCATGTAGACGAGTTGCTGGAGGTAGGCTGATTTTACAATGACGTTGTCGCTTGGCACCGTCCCAATCAGTACAGTTTTTGTCAAGCTAACTACCACTCTCGGGAAAAAAAATTTTCTTTTTTTTTTTTTTTTTTTGTTTTTTGTAGAATGAAAATTGGTTCTCACTTAACAAGCTGGTGCTTGCAGAGCTCATCGCGCTTTGCCAAGAACGAGGTGAGATACCGTGTATTCTCCTTGAAGTGCCTTTACAGCGTAGCACATTCTGACGGAGGCACAGCCAGTGCTGCTCCCTAGACCGCCGCCTAACCCAAACGTGTTTCGTTGCCATCTGGCAGGTCTACCAACAGAAGGCGACAAGAAGATGTTGATCCAGGAACTCCTCGACTATGTAATTACTCTAAACCGCCTTGCATCATCCTTTCGCCTTTCTTTCACCTAACACAACTTCCTTACACTACTTTCCCAGAAAACCAATGTCAAACCCATCCCCGCCCCCTCAACCCCACATCTCATTAGTTTGGACCCGCCCTCGCCCTCCCGTCGCAACATCATCAACTCGATCAACTTCCAGAATCTTTTCCAAGACGACTCTGATATGAATGGCGTAAACTCGGGTGATATTCCATTCGACAAGCTCGAGCTTGGCAAAAAGCTCGGCAGCGGCGGATTCAAGGATTGCTACGCCGGCACTTACCAGGGGGTGGGTATCCGGTTACATTCGCCGCCTGCATGTTCTGTCCTCTCCTAGATCTTTATATTCACGTGATCTCATTTCACCCACAGGAACCAGTGGCGATTGGAGAACTCCGTATCACTCAGTTTACCGAGCTTGACCTGGTTGAGATTAAGCATGAGATTAACGTGCTCAAGTACGTCAAATACGTACATCTATATTGTTTCTCGAGATTTTTTTTTTTTTTTTTTTTTTTTTTTCCCACGTACCTGACATCCTTCGTCTTAACTCCTCACAGGCAGTTACGCCACGAGAATATCGTTCGTTTCATTGGTGTATGCACAAACCCCAAGCACCTTTGCATCATCACCGAGCTCTGCGAGAACGGCGACCTCTTCGATTACATGCGCAAGGCGAAGAAGCCAGGATTTTGCCAGGAGGTGCGTTTTTCGGTTGCTGTACTACGTGTCGACGGCCTGTCAAACTTTTTTTTTACTGATTGGATTTCGCTTGGACGTTTCAACAGGTTATGTTTATGCACGACATTGCTTTGGGCGTGTCCTATCTACACACGCGGAGGTAATTACAATTTCCTTTTCCTTCTTAATCATGATTTCACGTTTTCAACTTGGAAATGCCCCACTAAACCACCGATGTTACTGTACATTCTGAATCCGTTTGGACGAATACAAAAGGCCCTCCATCATCCATAGGGTAAGCACCCTAACTCTGAAAAGACAACTGTTTGTTTGCTAAGTAAACAACGGCTCACCAGACACCAAATTTCCATATCTTCCTCTTTTTTGTACATTTCCAGGACTTGAAATCCATGAATATTCTCGTAAGTACCGCAACTCCACGGGTTTATTGCTATAGCCTATCTGTCCGCGATCATGCTTTCATCTAACAGCCTCCTTTCTCCTCTCGCAGATTTCATCCGATCTCCGCGCCAAGATTAACGACTTTGGCCTGGCACGAATCAGGCCGCGCGCAAATGCGACGATGCACACGCAGTGCGGCACACCCAATTGGTGAGTAATATGACCAAGCCTTTATCTTCATTTTCATGGTGGGTCGTTAGTTTGCCAGAAGGTATGTCTCTTTGTGATTTGAGATCTAATCCAATGTTTTTACTATTTTTTTTTTTCTTTCTTTTTTAGGCAAGGTATGCTTAATACCTGAGTGACCCTCCCCCTCCATTCGATGTTTCCTCTCTTTTCTTTTTCTATTTTATTTTTGATCTCGCTATCGCTCGGGATGATTACTGTACTTATGTCTATTTCTGCCGACCCTTCGATTATCATCAGCTCCAGAGTTTTGGTCCGCCAATCCGAGTTATACCGAGAAGGTATGTTGTAGGTTCTATGCTGTCAGGATGGACGTTTTTATCGTGGGAAATTGTACTAATCTTCTTTCTCTCTTGTTTTTTTTTCTTCTTATTTGATGACTTTGGAACCCTTACTTTAGGTTGATGTATGTATGCTCATTACCGGCTCTATACCGTATTCCTCTTTCAATTCATTTTTTTACGTGCATCATATGACCTCCAGCTTACCCCTAAATTGCTCAAATACATTCAATAGATATACGCGTGTGCCCTGATCTTCTGGGAGATCCTAAGCTGGGCCGAGTCCGGATATCCGTACCAAGGTACGATTCCAAAACAATTCAAATTATGGCACGAACTCACAAAGGCGTCGTGATTTTGCTCAACACTCGGCACTTGACTGGTTTATCTCATTCCATTTTGTTTTAACATACTCACCCGCAGACATGACTGAGCACGTCCTCTACGCGGAGGTCCGCGATCGCGGTACTCGCCCGTCGATGAGGAAGCTTGCACAGCGATACCCGCAGAGCCTTTTGGTGCTCATCCAGGAGATGTGGCAAAAGGAACCGAGCAAGGTCAGTTACATATCTACTACTTTTCTTTTTTTTTTTTTTTT
>RBNK01001772.1:0-13494 GCA_003990785.1 Endogone sp. FLAS-F59071 | reverse complement strand
CTAAATGGGCTGTGAGGGACGCTTACCCATAATTTTGGCAATTTGGCCTATTAAATAAATTTAATAAAACAGTATAAGTCCCTTGAAAGAAACTGTTGTGATCAAATAAATATGTTGAGGAGAGAAAAAAAAAAAAAAAAAAAAAAAAAAAAAAAAAAAAAAAACATACCGACAACGCTACCGGTGGCGCCAGCGGCACCGGAGACAACGACGGTGTCCCCCTTCTTGGGCTGGCCAACATCTGGAAAATTTAGAGGAGAAAAAAAAAAAAAAGCTGGCCTTTGTGAATCATGGAGAGATGTGAACCTCAGAAATAGAGGTGGGACAATTACCGAGGAGACCAAAGTAGGCGGTCATGCCAGTGCCGCCTAACGGACCAAGATAGTCAGTGATGCTAATACCCTTGGGAATCCTGTTCATATTATCAACGGCAACGACATATCGCTCAATACGCGGTCAATCGAGCCAAACACATCTTCAAATGAGATCACTCACGCGAGCTTTTTAAGCTTCTTTCCATCTACCAAGGCATATTGTTGCCACCCGACTACCGACTGCACATTGTCTCCCTTCTTGAAATCGGCATGCTTGGACTGTACGACGACGCCGACGGTGTCACCGCGCATAATGGCACCGATCTTGACGGGAGGGATGTAGCTACGAACGTCGTTCATCCAGCCGCGCATGGCTTCAGATTAAAGTAATGATTAATTAATTATTTCACCATGAGCTCGCCAGAACGAATCCGACCGAATCTTTATTACTTTTGACCTTTGATTGGATTGGCTTCGATCGCAACTCACCTGGATCCAAAGAAAGATAAAGGACCTTAACGAGGACATGACTGTCAGGAATCTCACTAGGAATGGGGACATACTGCTGCTTGAAGGTAGTGGCCGGATCCAGGAGGCCTTGGGGCCTCTGGGCAAGAACGATCTGGAGATTCTGATTTGACATGGCAGTGGATAGACTCAAAACAAAGTAAAGATAAGCCCGTATTTTTCGCGATCGCGAAACATAGGAGCAGGGCCAAGGTGCCACGTGACCGTGTCGGCTTTATACTTGCCCTATATCGGAGATCGGAGATAAAATATGGAAATACAAAGTGTCATCTCAATTGCTGCATTGTGACTGAACTCGCGTCAATAATTACATATTTTGAGGCTTTCTCGTGACGAACAAGATGTGGCATGTGAGGAAGTGATGAAATGGATATTCATAATTTGGCATTCGTCAAATAGATCCTTGCCTTTTTTTTTTTCCCCCTTTCTACAATTTACACTTATCCATCAGAGAATGGCGGGGTTGTGACCATATCGCTCATTCGGAATTGGAAAGTGCACACTGTTCTATACGTTTTCGGCAATAAGAGAATGTGGCAATTTTATCAAGCAAACCGATATCCATTATAATCAACGATATACCATGACATCACATAAATACCATGACATCACGCAAATGAAGAAAGAACATAAAGAGAGGAAGGATGTACTAGAAAGTCAACACAAAATACTTCTCCCAAGCTAATCTCATAGTTAACACAAAACCATCTCTTTACAAACCCGCCATTACCTCCCTCACGTATGGATTCGCCTCCAATTCCCCAATATACTTGTTCCTCACCCCCTTCAGTCTCTCCAACAGCATCTCGTGGCCCAGCTCCTCCAGATCCGGGGTCGCCGCGAACTCGGCCAGACACCGCTCGATAATGGTATTACCATCGTCAATATCGCCGCGAGAGCATTTGGTCGGCGGCATTTCCGCTGTGTGTAGAACTTTTTGCGTTAGACATGCTCACTAATTAAGTAATAGTTAATATAGATTTCATTTGTCACATAATTAAACGACGCCTACTTGTTTCCGCGTCCTCCAATTCATTCGCCTTACGCTTGGCCAGTTTAACGACCGTCTCCGGGAAGTTCGCTAGCTCGGCTACGTGAATACCAAAGCTCTGATCGCACACGCCTGTACATGGGGATTGTCAACCATTATGCATAGATCTTATAACTCAGGTCAACAACGCAATAACCAACATTGCCTTTTGCTGTAGTACCACATTACCATCACGGCTACATACCTTCGTTCACCTTATACAACAGTGTGATATCCCTCCCCGCACCCCCGTTCCGTCCTTCTCCCACATGCACGGCGACATTCAAATTACGCACGTGTAGCACGGTGTCACCCAGGACCGTGAGCTCGTGGAAATGTGTAGCAAACAGACAAAAGCATTGGATCTCGGTGGCAATATACCTGGGTAAAATCAGAAAGGATTATCATCAACCGACCCACGTATGATAAGGTCAAAGAACGATTACGGTATAAAGCATAAAGCTTACTCGGAGATCGCCCACGCAAGACCGAATCCATCGTACGTGCTCGTGCCGCGCCCGAGTTCGTCGATAACGATGAGGGAATTGGCTGTAGCAGACTGTATACCATACCCGAACAAAAGAACAATATGTCAGCAAGTGCGATAATCCTGATGCACTTCCCCAGATAATAGACGATCCCTTCCGGTAAACTCAACCAACCTTCAAGATCGTCGCGGTTTCTAACATCTCGGCCATGAAAGTTGACACGCCCTTGAGCTGGCTATCACCTGCACCAACACGCGCCAGAATCGAATCAAACACACAGAGGGTGGCCTCGCTGCAAGGGACGAAGCAACCCGTTTGAGCCATGAGAGCAATGACACCGATCTGGAAAGGGTCGCATCGATCTTAGTAATCGTTTTGCACAACAATGAACATAGAAAAATTAAAAAAGAAATTTATGATTGAAGCACGTGAAATAATAATAATCTCACCTGGCGAATGTAAGTCGATTTACCACCCATGTTGGGGCCAGTAATGATCTGGAACTCACTCTTGCCTGATAATTATTAAGATTAGAAAAACATAAGAATAAATAAGACGCAAGGCAAGATGGCAATTCAAACCAAACGAATAGCCAACACAAAGTCGTCTATGACTACCTCGCATTAGCTCCACGTCATTCGGGATAAACGACACATCATCTTGTACTTCTAAACACGGATGCCGCGCCGCCGCCAGGATCACATCGCCTTGGCCTGTTTTTATTTTATTTTTAGGCAAAATGTATATACCCGGTGGTTAAAATCCGTGCAAAAATAAATTTTTTTTTTTCGCTAAAACATTGAGAAATTCCAGTAAGCAAAAACACAACAAACCTTTCTCAATAACCTTCGGTCGCACGTATGGGATCGGCGCATGCACGGACACATGTGCAAAACTGCAAAGAGAACCATGCGCGTATTATCATGACGCGAATGATACTTTGGCTGTGAGGAAATCGACTAGATTCATCAGTTCCCGCTCTTTGCTGCTAACCCACCAACTCACCTGACGAGCACATCCAGATGCGCGATGAGGCCGCCCAAGGTCTCCAAGACCGGGCAATAAGTCGCTAAATTATTAAAAGCAGCGCCGTCAAGACAATTATCAGAAATAATTACCCCGACCTGCTTTATCTCCATACAACAATCAGTCTTGGTCTCTCCCTTTATCAATATTGCACTCACCCACAATCGTAATCACCTCCTTCACCAGATCGCTTTGCTTCCGATCGTACTGTGTCGATAGCTCGTTCCACGTTTGACTTAGGTCACGCATCTTGCCAGTAGCGAAATACGTGCCTGCCTTTTGCGTCGCGTACTCGTGGTACTCTGATTTGTTGCGAATCGCTGATGCGTCCTGCATAACGGAAGTGGTTTAGGACCATCGATATATAATATATATTCCTCCAGCTTCATGACAAAAGGAGGAAAAGTGACGAACCGTGCGCATGACTCGAAAGCAATGCCCATATACGTTGTGCTTCTCCATCTTGAGTTTCTTTTCGGTGTCGAGGTTGAGCTTTCTACCGACCTGCATGATGATATGGTAAAAAATTAATCTTGGTCGGTGGCCGGAGTTGGCGGTGGTGACATGCACAATGACAATGTTCCGATACATACCCGATCGTGTTCCTGATCCATCTCACTCCGTACTTCGCTGATCCTTGCGCGTAACTCTGGTAGAACGGACACCGTTGTGATAAATAAACTCCAAATAAATATCGTCTCCAGTCGTTTATTCGGATAACTGTTCTGACACTTGTATCATCGATGAGACCGACTTAAAAGCCAACAGAATACTCACCCTGCAGCGTCTCATCAAAATCGGACTTGATCAAGAACTCGTGATCCTCGACCGCCTCAAGATCGATGGTCGTCTCCACAAGCTCCTGCAGGTTCTCGAGGTTCTCCGAGTATTCCTAAACGTATGAAGAGACAATTTGTGAATATTGTCTCGTCCGCTTCGGTGGCCAGAGGTAATGGTAAATGTTACAGAAAACGATTGGACAAAATAAATAATATAATGTAAGATTATACCTTCAGCTTTGAAATATATATCGCATCCAATAGATCCTTCAGCCTCCCTTCCTCTCCATTGTAAGACTCGAGACATGCCAATAGACCGGGAAGACGGATGACAACCTGATACATACGCACAACATCCTACATTTGCGTATTGCCACCAGAGAAAAAACCAGTTAACAGGAACACTTCTCATCATATTAAATACATCATTTTTTAGTCTCGATTCCCGGTTCCTTAACGGATTCGTACCTGCAACGTAGCTACGCCGCGTTGGAACCGTTTCGCCAGCCGGTGAAGGTCCGGCACACTCTTAAGGTGATCTTCTTGCAGCGATTGGCGGAGTTCTGTGTCCTCCGTAAAGATTTCGACCAGGTCTTGTCGTTTTTCTAAGGCGGTGAGGGTTTTAGTGACAGTAACGACGTTTAGTTAATACTTTCTTCTTCCTCCAAAATTGGTCAATATTAACAATGAACCCAGCAAAATTAACAAGCCTTACCAATTTCCTCTACATTCATCAAGGGCTGCTTCAACCACTGCCCTAGCAATCTGGCTCCCTGCGCCGTCTTGCATTTGTTCAACAACCCGAATAGGCTCATTGTTTTATTCGAGCCTACATGATCCCACACGCAATAGACTCAGCTTTGTGCTAATCAGGTTCAAGGTATGAAGCCGTTTCCAAATCACAACAGAGTGCAAATTAAACAAAGCGACTAAGCTAACCATCCTGCGGTCCGGGCATTAGGTTGAGCGCGCGCAGCGCCGAAGCGTCCAGGCGCATGAATTGCGAGAGATCGTGCGTACGGAGGGTGTAGTGACCGAAATTGGATTCATCGCTCATGAGCTACGGTGTAGGGGAAAAGATAAGCGCGTCGAAAAACACAATCGTTATGAATAGATCAATAATGAAATCCAAGAAAGCAAGCTACACGTAACCGATTTATAAATAAATTATAGCTAATATGGTCATACCGAGAGGTATTTAATCAAGCAGGCCGATGCAGCCATGGCATTCCTCATCTCAAACTCGGCTGCGGGCGGGTGAGAATATGTATAATTATGTTAAATGAAGGCAGCCCATCTCAACCATCCGCTCCGTAAAACCCCTCATACCGGAGCCAAATCTAACACTTACGCCGCGACGTTACCGATATCTCACTCTCTAGCAACCGATTCAAATCCTGTTCAATATCTTTGGCGTTGAAGTCTCCTGCAGAAACGAATCGACAACGCAAATGATTAAGTTACTCGTTAATTGAATTATCCGACTCACATTGCTAGCTTAAGCAAAGGGGAAAACCATCCTTCGCTTGAAAAGCCCAGACCACTTACCCTTCTTCCTCTCCGTGATCACGATCCCAGCCCTATCCAAGACGCCCTTAAGCTTGATCAGCTCGTAATCTTTATGTGACTCGTCCTGCAGCACAATGCATTCCTTAACGCCAAGTTGGATGGCGAGGGACTACAAGTGCGATAGTGAAATTAAATTTTCATACTACGTCTAAGAAATATATAAACCATGTGCAAAGTTCAATTTCTCGAACCTCAAGATTGGAATAGAGCTCATTGTCGACGAATTGTGCCACGCCGAGTTCGCGAATGCTCGCGTCCGCGAAGGCGACACCAACAATCTATGTGCATCAAGAATACATAGGGAAAAGATCACCAAAAGGCCGGCGAGTCAGCCAAAACCGACAAGCTCTCCACAAAGCTCCAAGCCACAAGATCCGGCGAGTCCTCTCACCCATGCGCACCTTCTGTTCGCCGCCGGTCCCCAGCTTGACGGCCAACACGATGGGCGCAGTGGACATGTGCGTATTGGCGAATAAATAATCCTCCACGTCCTGCAAGTTCCCCGGCGATGCCTTGCGTGCAAGCTTCCAGGCGTTGCCGGCCTTTTTGGAGCCGTCGGGCGTCCATATTTCAACACGCAGCTGCTTGGTTAAGAGCGCATCGCGGAGGAAGGCTTCCGCGGCGCTGTGAGAGAGGATTGAAGTCGAGAGCCCTTTGGTCATATCACCTGGTCCAGTAGAAGGGATGAAGAATAGCGAGTAATTGCAAATACGGACGTGAGGTTACTACAGATCTTCGCCACGAGTTCGAGAGAGACGTATACTTACCACCCCAGTATTTTATGGCCGAGGTCGTCTTGTACACGTTTTGTGCAATGTAGAGCGCATCGTCGCCATGGAATGTATAGTATCGCTTCTGGCTTGCGTCGCGTTCAAAGAGACGGATTGTACCGTCAGGTTTTTGCGGGAGACCGCGGAAGAATTTGACAAAAAGCTGCTGCTCCGGTTTGTCTATGGCGAAAAGAAAATTGAGCATTTGCATGGCGTCAAATTCGCGAAAACAGATGGCAGACAAATCCAACTCACCAATCTCAGGTACCCCGTTTTTTGCGTCGTCGGTGTTGTCCATACCGTGCTATTACTTGAGCTCAAAGATCCTACCAGTAGCTACGATACGGCAATGGAACGCGTCGGTTTCAACGTAAGAATGGACTGATTGCGTGTAGAAACGGACAAATGTCGATTGTTGCGAAGTGATTGCTTCGAATCCCTCGCGATCGGTCCTGGTATTGCTAAAGGCTGACTTTACGTCGAAGACGCGTTTCACTCACTGGCTGTTTGTCACGTTCCCCGGACACGGCCAATAATCAAAATAACTGCTTTGCAAGTAAAAATATCGAACGATGCAGTTGCATACCTTATTCGTTAAAATAACAGTGTGGTCTTTTCCAGGAAGCGAGACGCGACTCGAAACACGAAACCCACGAGAAAAACCTGTCGTGTCTGTAATTTCCGGGACTGTTTTGTGACGTCAGCATTGTGTGGCGCCTTCTTCATTGTGTGGCGCCTTCTTTGACTGCTCGTCTTATCTTTGACTGGTCTTAATCCAACACAAGTATATATACACAAACCCGCGTTTCAACACAAAATTCGCAGTTCTCCGCAATGCCACACATCACCCACTGCATATTTGATATGGTAATTTACACTTTCTTGAACCCTCTCTCTATTCCGCCGTATTGAACTTATTTACTATTTGGGCTGCAGGATGGTCTCCTTTTAGATACAGAGCGTATCTACACCGAGGTCACTCAAGAAATTCTCGACAAGTATGCCCCTGGTACCACCTTCACCTGGGACATCAAGAGCCAGATGATGGGTACGACAAGTCATGTTGTAAGATTGTAGACCCGAACCTTTTGTTCTTTGCTTCCAAAAGGTAGCGGCTCCTCTTGGTTCAACTGGCTGACCATTTCTTCTCTCAGGCCGCCAAGATCCTTATCGATGCCTTCAATCTCCCCATAACCCCTGCCGAATACCTTAGAATCTCCGTTGAGATGCAAGAGAATCGCTTTCCGGACGCACGGCCCCTCCCCGGTGTCATGGTATCTTACTTTCCTTGAACTTCCCCGCCTTCCCTGTCTTACTGCCAACTTACTCCATTCCCTTTTTCCTTCCCCACAGCGCGTGATTAGTCACCTCAAGCATCACGGCATCCCTATCGCTGTCGCTACTTCCTCCACGCGCAGCAGTTTTCTTCTCAAATCCTCCAAGAACGCCGACCTTTTCTCGTTATTCGACCATATCACCTGCGGTAATGACGAGGGCATCAAGAATGGTAAACCCGCGCCGGATCTGTTCCTTGCGGCGCAAGAGCGATTCGGCGCACCACCAGCGGAGAACTGTCTCGTTTTCGAGGATTCCATTAATGGGGTGCAGGCGGGGTTGAACGCGGGCATGCATGTGAGTGGTTTTGACAGTATCATTAGCCAATAAGTAAACGTATTTGTGTTTTTAAAGCACCCAAGTTTGTACTCTAGCCTCCACTTATCATCGAATAACCTCTCCTAAACTCGACCAGGTGTGCTGGGTCCCCGATTCGCGCACGTTTGAGCTCCACGGCAAAGACAAAGAGCACGGCGCGTCTCTCGTCCTTGACTCGCTCGAACACTTCGATCCTGTGGTAGGCACATTTTTTTACGCTAGCAATCCTAGTCTCGCAACTGTATAACTATCTCTCACCCTCCAAGCACATGTATTTGTAGCAATTCGCGCTTCCAGTCTTTAAGGTCACTGAGGAGGGGCCTCAAAGCGAGATAATCGGAGCCGGTGATTTCGCGCTGTGATCTGGCTGTTCAGGGAGAGGTTAATCTTAATCTTTATAACCATGGATGCATGTTGACACAATAAATGGAACAAATGCTCAAAGAAAGCCGGAAAAAAAAAAGGGGGGGGGGGGCGATTTTCTCGCCCTCAGAATATATGGCGTATGATGGATGGCACGTTTTACCGAGAATGCTGAGCTATATGATAATGCTCTGTCCTTCGTTACCCTTCATTCAATTTGACTGTTGGACAATTGGTAAGCGGGGTTACCTGCGATATATCACCTCTTTAATGAGTGGACGACTACCACCACTTGCATTTCTCTCTCTGTATTGAAATGTATGTGTGTGTGCCTTTTACTATTACTTTTTAGTAAATGGAATCAACGACTCTGAATTGTTTGTAACAATTGCTCGTCTAAAACGCTCTTTCCATTTTGGTATGTGCACGGATCCAAAGCTGCATGCTCGACTCGAATAATATTATACCATTTTATCGACGGTTAGCATTTATGTATGAGGAGAAGACGGTGCCGGAGGCCTTTGGTGGAATGTTTTTTTTTCTATATCGGCCCCTGCGATTGCTGGTTCTTGGGTGCTGGGGACTCTCAAGATTGATTGCCTGTGCCACGGCACCTGTTACTTTGGATCGGGACAGCTTCCCGAAGTAGTCAGTGGCGATGGAAATGTCACTTCCGTCCCTGTTGTTTGAAATCGACAAGGCATATTTTATTTTACTATTGTTACTGGTGGCAGTATCAACAAAGTGAAACGGGTAAAAAAAAAAAAAAAAAAAGGCATTTCGCACTTACATCTTGAATAACGCGGAATGCGGAATAATGCACAGTGCGGAAATATTCCTCGCCATCTCAAATATTTCCTTATTTAGACTAAAAAGCCAAACTTTCCGATTTGTCCAAAGTTGTAGTGGCAAAGCCAGGTTGCTCAAATGATGATTGGCGTAATTTGCCCTATCTCTCCCGATATATCGGCAGCGTCCTGATTTGTAACGAACATTTTGGGCCACGGAGTGACTGCCATAAGGCATCTCAGGTCTAGATCTAGATGAAAAAATCTCCGACGCACCGTGACTCCATGTTTACCCAGAAAATAGTAACTCGGCGAATTTTGAGTCGATCACAAAGTATTAAATTGTCCACAAAAAGGCAACCGGTTCCAACGATTGATCGTTTGAGAAAAACGCAAAACATAGTCTAAGGGAGATGAAGGTCGGGAGAGAGTTTCGGGAACGTCTGGATCTGGATCTATATTGGAACACAATTGCCAGCGCTACGAAATTTCGCGGACACAAGGAGACAATTGTGGCGTTGATGGTTCCGAAATCAAAGAATGAAAAACGTGAATCATTATTGTGCATTGGTCAATTCAAGCTCAGATCTGAACTGAAACAGCCGAGGGAAAAAAAGTTCAGGGGAAGATCGTGTAGATCACCCAATTTGCACTTTCAACATCAGGAAAAAATTTCTTTGACAAAACTATACATACTCATAATACACCTTATCCAGCACTTACTCAGGTATCGTATCCATGTTTTTAAATTTTACAATACTATAGTCATGTCAGACCATGATGACGATGTCAACTCCATCACTCCATCACGAAATCGAAAACTTCCTTAAATCTCGTGACCACGAAATTGATAAAGAATTCAGAGTTTGCGTAAGTAATAAGGAAAATTGAATTTCCTTGTTCAATTTAGAGGCCCAGTTGACGAATTTCGTTACAAGTTTTCGAAAGTATTGTGGTGCACCTTAATAAATTTGTCGTTCCGGTCAAACTTTGTCAACCTTTGACTGACCCACACTACACTCCATAAGTCCACACCCTCCCTAAATGCACATCCTCCATACTCTACACGTGCAAGGCATTTCCCACACAAAACTCTCTCCACACGCGTGATTTACACGTAGAATGTGTCAAAGTACATTACCATACCACCATACCTGCTGACCTCTATTCACAAGTCCATCTACGTATACATTCTCATGATCTTTATTCTCTAACCAATATAATACACACTGTCAGTGCTACTGCTTGAATGGCTGTTATCATCGTCTGATATGGCCTGCATACAGTGGCGGAAAAGACAAGTGGATATAATTAGTACTAAGACAGCGTTAACAAGCATAGAGACTGCACGCACATTTTTACTTCAGCAGAAAGATGCAAACGAAACGCTTGATAAGAGAAAAGGATACATTTGATGTGACAGACTACATTAGAGCAGTATTTTCAGTAAAAAATAAAGGCGCTACCCAACTTTTCTCATAATCGTGTGAATTCCACCCTCCATAAGTGCACGATCCCTAGGGGCGTGAATTTAGGGGGGGGTTGACAATAGTTCGTGAGGGGCTGGTCCTGCCTGGAGAAATCCAGACTTTGAATCTTTCTAAGTGCTGGACCAACTTAATTGTCAGCTGGATCTACGTCGGAAGTACTAAATTGGAAATACGTACTAAATTGTCAGCGCTGGACCTAGTACAACCTAGCATACGAAAATTACAACGTTTGTACACCTCTAAACCACAAAATTTACTTTTGCAATACAGTTCTAGGGTAGTTCGCAAACTATATTAAAAGTTTTCCTGATGTTAAAAGTGCAAATTGGGTGATCTACACGATCTTCCTGAATTTCTTTTCCTCAGTTCAGATCCGAGATTGAATTAACCAATGCGCAACAACGATTCACGTTTTTTTGGCATTAGTGTTGTTGGAGGGTTCGGAACCATCAACCCCACAATTGAACACCATTGCCTCGTGCCCGCCCTCTCGCGTTTTTCTCAAAACGATCAAATACCAAGACACCAAAAGTCTGGATTTCTCCAGGCAGGACCAGACACTGGCGGCGGAATGGCAAATGAATAGCCGGTAAACCTTATTGATACTTGAGCATTGTAGCTCTTAATACTTCTCTTTTTTGCTACTCCGCTTTCCAGTCTTCTACCGAACCTTTTCAAGAATTGTTACACGCCATACATAAGGTTGTGATAAAATTTGACTCCGGCATGACTTCCTAATTTGATTAACTTGACCACTTGGTTCGGAAGCACAAACTAGTGCTTCCGGATCAAGTGAAATTCTTAGTCGCGAAGACTATAAAACGGTATCGAACATTTATGCTTGGTCACCTTCATCTTGGACTCATCATCTAATTCCTCGAAGCGCACATATCCAAACCCTTTCCCAACATCATGAACGAGTCTGTGATTACGATCCCCGAAAACGAAGACGATTGGAACAACGACAGAGATGATGATACCGAAGATGATGACACTAAGAACAAAGACGAAGATGATGACACTGAGAGCAACGACGAAGATGATGATACTGATGGAGGGAAATCCGACAAACCCCCCAAAAAACCCGCCACCGACAAACCCAAAAAGAAATCTACCAATACCGACAAACCCAAAAAGAAATCTACCAATACCGACAAACCCAAAAAGAAATCTACCGATACCGAAAAACCCAAAAAGAAATCCACCAACACTGACAAACGCAAAAAAAAATCCACCGGTATCGACAAAAATAGTACGCAATACAAAATCGGCGCACTACTCCGAGCCGCAACATTCCTCACCAACATGATTGTCGACATTGTGCCATTTTTCACGGCTAATGGGGACGAAACGTTTCAACCGAATTACTGTATAAATCTCGACACGGCAGCACACGATGGCAAGTGCACGGTCGGGTACCTATCGATCGGCCTTATCTTCGTGCTATTGGTGTCGCCGGTCATGACCCAGATGCTAGGCGACAAGCCTGCGACCAACTCTGCCAAAGATTCCAAGCCTATTTCTTCCAAAGATTCCTCCACTCCCAACAGTGATCCTTCTTCCTCGAAAGGATTTTTCGACAGAATTACACGACATGTAAAAGAATACGACCTCACGAAAATCTTCCGCTTACTTCGACGTGTCGCCAAGGTCTTCTTCGAAGTCGGTGACAATGAAAATGACGAAAACGATGACGAAAGCGATGACGCAGAGTTAGGATTGAACGGGAGCTTGACTCAAATCAGCTTTGACATAATGGTTATGCTTGTTTCGATTGGATACGAGACTCCGGTTCCTGCTGATATACTTGCGGGCATAGTCCTCACGTCTTTTGTGAATATCCTTGCAAACTGTCAGAAAATAGCGGAACATTCCGATTGGGTACAGAAAGCTACAACCTTCTCTGTCAAATTTGTTATCTCCTCGTCTTTAAACTTAGCCTTGATGGCTTTGACTTACGATGTCAACTATACGAGCTCTGGAGGCGACATAGGGATGCTTGTCTGTACGACATTCTTCTATTTGCTATACATGTATTATACATGGAAACGTACTTTTGAAAACGCCCGACTCGCAAGCCTTATGCAGAAAATAGCTTTATACATAGCTATATTTTTATTTAGCATAGTGATGTTTATGGTGCTGTCCTTCCCATATATAGCTCAGAATTGGCTTTCCCAAGACAGCTTCGAGGCGCCGTTACACGACACGCTCCGCATCCTCCTTGTCATCACAGCACCGCTGATCAATGCAGAACTTCTGCTTGTCAGCGCAACGCCCCTATCCGGTGTTGTAGAGAAGACAATAGGCGGCACTTTTCAGCGCTTAATTCCCATCGCGAACTGGATCGGGCTTGCGTTATATCACATCACTATCGTAGCCGCATATATCGTTGGAGTGGGATTGGTGCTTGGGGTTTTAACTTGTCAGATCTGGATACCAATAGTTTTGTACGCGGTAGGGTCGATTTTACCTCAGACATTCTATATAGTTATAGGAGTTACGTCAGGAGTCTCCTTCCTCATTTGTTGTTGCGGCGTATACGCCAAGGCACGTCGATAATTATTTATCTTATTACATAGTTAATATATTGGTATTTTATTTTTTTATTTTATTTTTTACATTTCTTTTGGATTGTTTTTTTTTTTTTTTTTTTTTTTTTTTTTTTTTTTTTTTTTTTTTTTTTTTTTTTTTTT
>RBNK01001771.1:0-13495 GCA_003990785.1 Endogone sp. FLAS-F59071 | reverse complement strand
TTTTTTTTTTTTTTTTGCTTCCGCACACACACACACACACACATATGAAAAACATATCGAAAAAAATAAAATAAAATAAAATAAAATAAAATACTGTAACCCAGCCCGCCATTGGCAACCTCAATACTCAATCTCAATCCCTCGACGACCTCCTTTCTCTTCATGACCGCTCGCAATTCCTCCTTCGCCCTGTGAAGGACGTCATCGGTCTCACTCTCGAATCCGCCCAACTGTTTATCGTCCATCCGTCAGACCCTCTTGGCGATCTCCTACATCTGTTTACCACCCGTCGCGTTCATCGTGTTCTTGTCATTGACGACGGTGCGCACACGCCAAGGCAGATGATATCGCAGGAACCCATCACTTTGTCCGGCTTGACCAGTACGAAATCTATATCGTACCCGGTATTGCTTAGCCAAACGGACGTGCTCCGTTTCTTGTGGAGCCATAATCATCACCTTGGCAAAATCCTCGACTGCCCCGCAAGGAATTTAGTCAAAAGCCCTGTCGCGACCGTGGCAATCCAGCAGACCGCCCTTCAAGCCTTCTCGTCCATCTCCTCTAGCAACTTTCAAGCAGCAGCCGTCGTCGACGATGATGGCGAGCTCATCGAGGAAATCTCCGCTGCGGATCTGCGCGGTTTGAATCGGGACCGTGTGTCCGATCTGTTGCGCCCGGTCATCATGTTCTTGAACAAAACGCAGGGCAAACTGGTTAAGCCGCTCACGTGTCACGCCAAGTTTACGTTGAGCCAATGCGTGTCGGCATTGGTGAAGGGAGAGGCGCATCGGATGTGGATGACCGATGGAGAAGACAGAGTCATCGGGGTGATTACACTATCTGATGTGTTGGGTGCTTTTCTTCCGGCAAATGAGGAATGATTGGATGGTCGAAAGTATTTATGCGAGAGTTGGTAGGTAGAAGCGAGAAAGCGCAAACGAAATGTATCCATAGTACCAGGTATGCGTGAGTGTATATATAGGACATGCTGTATAAAGTGAGATAACTGAGTTATATACGTTGATATGTATACTTGTCTATTTTTTTTTTTTTTTTTTTTTTTTTTTTTTTTTTTTTTTTTTTTTTTTTTTTTTTATTTATTTATCACTTGCTTTTCTTTTATTCTTTATATATATAAAAAATACTTGTAACATTTCTTACTATTTTAGTAACAATAAAGAGAACGTTTGACAGTTAACAAAATATTTGTCGTACATAGCGTATATATACACGTTTCGGTTTGATGTAATTGACTGTGCGTTGTACGTAACTATCTATAGAACAGAGTTCAAATGACAAGAGGAATGCGCACAAAACACGATGCTGCTGGCAAGATGGTCAGATGAATGTAAAAAAAATCCTTTTTTTATTATTATTATTATTATTATTATTGCTAATGCAAAGTTTGTATACACACTAATACAAAGGTAAGCAAAGATGCTGTTTGTACATGTACTAACGAAAATTCTTGATGTTGTTCCTCGAACTGATTAAACTAACTCGATATCGAGCGCTTCAAGTTCAGCAAAAGTAAGGCGATGCAATAGTATTGAGGCCAACCGTATTTCCTTCTCTATCCATCACAGTTGCCCTTCTCACGGATAATAGCACCAAGTGTTCCACATGTATTGAGTTTGCCATTCATCCCTAGGCCTACGCTGGCGCCAGGTTGGGGATCTGCCTGAAAGCACTGGCAGGTGCTGACTCCTAAATCCGTATGGAGCAGTTTTCGATATCGTTCCAAAAACTCGTCAACATCGCGACAATATTCTATAAGGACGACATTCATGGGCTGAGAATGTGATACAATAAAGGCGATCAAAAAAAAAAAAAAAAAAAAAAAAAAAAAAAAAATTACAGGGCAGACCACAACGGGATCCATTGAACGCCATAAGGTCAGGTGGTACGTAGGCATCTGCCATAGTTGTGTGAACATGTTGCCCCTTCTCGGGACTCTGCACCTCCTAAGTTTGACAGGATCAGCCTCTCTTGCGGACCATGACGGGATGACACCCTTAAAATGGACGGTACGTAGGCTTTCACCGCAGTCATGGAAGTGTATTCCCCTTAACATACTGTCTGCCAGTCAGCGACGCGTGAAATAGGATTATTCGCCTGAAACTTATGCAGCAATAAGGAAGTCCAAGTAGTTCTCTGGACAGTCAGATGGCATAGCACAAAATTCAATATTGCTAATAAAGCACATCGAATCATTAAAAGTTATATACCTCGTACGAGTTGTGACCGTTTTTCTTTCTATTTTACAAGCGAAGGAAATAATAATACAGAACTCTATTTTCTATTTCACGCACTACTAAGCAATATTTAACAATACCTAAGACTGTCCTTTCATTTATAGCATCTGTACGCCATATTCATCTTAATTCTTCATATTTTTCTTTTGCCACGCTCGCATGTCTTTGATCACCTTGCTAGCGCTTAATTTAGCCCAACGGGCCAAAAACGCTTTTGCAAACAGCTTGAAAGTGTTTTTGTTGGGACGGATCATCGAGTGACCGTTTGCACAAGAGGACAGCGAAGAGTTTGTTGCCGAGGTCACGGTATGTTTGTAAGGAAAAAATAAATATGATGATATTGAGGCTGGTGATGAAGGTTGATTGCGAAGAGAGTCATCCACCGATTCAGTTTCACCCTGAACACAAGTACTCTCTCGATTAATCTTCATGTCTTCGACCTTTCCAAGCTCCACTTTGCTAGCCTCCATAACAAGTTTGTAAACCTTCCACACTTCTCTTCGATCCAATCCCTTCGCCTCTCTCCATCTTATTTTTTGTTTCCAATTCATTCTTTCCCATTTCGTTCTACTTTCATTCCTCCCCTTTCCCTGGACTCGCAGTAGCTCCTTCAGCAAGACATTTAACGTCACGTCGTTTAGCTCCGCCTTCACTTTCCCCTCCCTCACCTGTCCCAAAAGTTCCTCTGCGCGGCGCCAGAAACGTCGTCGGATGTAACCGCCCAATAAGGTGTTGATCGTAACTGTGTCCGGTTCTATCCCGCGATCGCGCATAGAGTCGATGAATTTGCGCGCTAGGGCCATGTGACCAATCTTGGCTAAGCCTTTAACGAGTGTATTCAGTGTAACGATATTCGGATCAACGGAATGTTCGGACATTTCGCGAAGGAGGTTTTGGAAAGAAGAGAGGGTAAGGGCTGCTTTGCGGTAGTTATGCGATGAGACCGTGGCGTAGCCGTTGAGGAGGGCATTGAAAGTGATTATGTTAGGGCGTAGAGGGTGAGCCGAGTTACAATCAAAATCAGACGAGGACAATGTCGATATATTTGTTGGCGACGGTAGACGCGACGACGAGTCAGCGAGAAGATCGGCGTAGACCTTCCTTGCTAATTTTATGTTCTTGTAAACTACAGCGCTGGTGATCATCACATTGTAGGTGGTCAAATCCGGCTTCGGCGTTGCAAACGTCTCATCCCCGTGCCCTTTCCTCATCCTTTCATATACTAGTCGTGCGGTCCTCATTCTTTTTGCCTTTGCTAACCTATAGATGAGACGATTATACATCTTAACCCAAACATCTTCCTGCTTTTTGTCCACACTATACCTTCGCACTAGTTCAAATGCCCGTATCACGCTATCTCCTTCACCAGCCTTCTTCTGCGTCTCTCCTGATGCAAGCATCGACATCATCACCTTATCCACTGTCCTTACATCGGGCTTTACGTTTCTCACCGTTCTCCGCTTGAGCATTTCCTCACTGCCTTCTTGTGCCATTTCCTGCAACACTGTCTGGCATCCCGACCAATCACGCATCTCGAACAAAGCAGTCACCAGAGCATCATAACATGTTTTGTTCGGCTCTACCGCTCGTTTTCCAGTGATCTTGTCCTTTTGCACCATATCCTCAAAGCAGCGCACGACCTCGTTCCATTTCCGAAAAGAACACATGTCGACAAAGATACGCGACACAAAGGCGGTGGAGCCGTGAGAAGCGAAAGCGCGAATAAACGTGCTAAATGTGATATCATTCATGAGAGCCACCAGGTGCGAAGGGGCAAAGGATGCGGATGAGGGTGCGGATGCGACAGATGCGGCGGAGTCGACAAGCCCGCAATATAATCGATCGAGTTGTGAGAGAGACATGTTGGACGATAGCTTTTGGATAATAATATTGAGCGTGTGAGAGGTGGGGTGGATGCCTGCGGATGCCATCTCACGGAGTGTGCGATGGGTGGAGGTGACATCATTGACGGCAATATAGGCATCAAGTAGGAGGTTGTAAGTTGTGACGTCTGGAATAAAGGGAACGAATGGAGATACATGTGTATTATGGAAGGATGGTAGGATGGTGCAATCGCGGAAGGTGGTGTAAAATGTGTGAAGACGAGACGTAGTAAAGAGATCAGAATGCAACGCAAGAAAAGAGGTTTCGAGATAAGAGAGTGGTGATAGCAGCGTTGGTGAGGAAAAGGTTGATGCAAGCTTTTCTAGTTTTACGTGCTCTACAAATCGCGCGAGAGCCTCATTGATTGCTTGGATATCAGGCATCACATCTGCGGTCACTGTCCAATACATTCTTGTTCCAGGAACCGCCATTTGTTTCATCATATAAACGTAGCTCCGAAAGATTGTCGCCGCAATCTTGATGTTCGGCACGATATCTGACTCCTTCCTCATCTGCTCTAGCAAAGCTATCCCCGCCAACAAGTCATTTCGTTTTAAGTACGCATGAATCATTCTATAGTACATGTCTACGCTACCACGCTTGCGAGCCTGTAGCATGTCCAGTCGCTTGCACCGATCCAGCAAGTTCCTTGCGTCTTCCAATCTGTCGCAAGTTATGTAGGCGTCCAATAGTCTGTAATAAATCTCCAGATCTGGCGGATTTTTTATCTCCGCAGCCTCTAAAAATGCGTTTTCCACCGCCTCCAAATTCCCTACTTTCGAGTACGCCGTCATTACTGCATTATAATGCTCGAGTGTTGGTTTTAGCCGTGCGCGTTTAATATCTTTCACAAGATTTATGATCTGGTTCCATTTATCCAGTCTTTGGCTAGTGGATTTATATCTCTCGACGATGCGCAGCAGAGTAGTAAAGTCTTCGATGGTGAGTCGTGACGAGGGATCCGTCGTCTCCATGAGGCAATTGTAGATCCTCCATATTTCTCTGTAAGTTTGTTTTGTCACTCCCTTGATCAAATCGTTCTCTGTTAACAAAGACCTCAACTCAGCCAGCTGTAACTTTTTAGACGCCAGTTTTTCGGCTTGGGAAGTCAGTAATTGCCTATCTGCCGTGTTCGCAAATCGTCTACTCTGGGAGAATTTAGCGAAGTTATCGTTGCGAAGGTGGATTGATGCTCGTATGGCGCGAAGCATTCGACGCGGGAAGGTCGAAGGGCGGCTTCGGAATAGGGGAAGCGGCCAGAGTGGTTGTGGGTAATAAAAAATGGTATTCTTCTGTCGTGACCAGTTGAGTGCAGCTTTGAATAGTGTGCTCAGCTGGATGGACATGACTTCATAAGCATTCCCGCCTCCTCAGGATGTGCGACGACGTATTTTTGCGAAGCATTTAGGACTGCTTTGGTGACGTCACCCGTTGGTTCCATTTCACGTGAGCTGAAAGTATCCTATAAGGACAAAAGCCTTATTATTAACTGGAGTGGTTGTCATAGAGCTCATTGTATTGTTTTAGTATAATTGAGAGTATAAATTGTTCAAGAGATAGGCAGAGCATATGAAATCACTACTACTAAATATAATAAAAGAAGGTTTCTAGATATAAAGATAAGTTTTATAAAGATTCTAATACTTATAGCAGATTGTATATAAGGAAGTGACAGAGCTCAAGATACAAGTTTTTACTATATCACAAATTTGAAACCTAGTATCTGTATCCAGCATCTCTGTACCCAGTTATATCCTTACTTATTTTATATCTGAAGATTTTCTGGAGATAGGCAGAATATATTTAAATATTAATAGGAGACTCAGAATATTCTAGATATAATAATATATATCCAGATTTTTTATATATCTGGTACCCAGAGATAATAAATACCAGGTTTTAATTTCGTGATATATCTTGAAAGTGCAGTACTTCTAATATAATAAGTTTATTTAAAGTTCTTTTTCAATATCCTTTATTATTAAATTTAAAAGATTTAGTTTATATAATAAAAATTTTAATAATACTTCTTTATTTCGAGAAAAGGTTACAACTTTGTTAAAGATGATTATAAAGGTAAACTATAATAATGTTTTGAGAATAAGCTATACAAATAGGCTTATAACTTCCCAAGAGTAGTTAATACTTCTTTTTTAAAAATAAACTAAATTTTATTAAGATAATTAAATATTCTGAATATTTATATATTTTGTTTTAATACTAAAACAATAATACTAATACTAATAAGTATTTATATAAAGTTCATTTCTCATATGAAGTTTGTTTCTCATACAAGGTTTATTTCTTATTTCTCATATAGGGCATGCTGCAATAAAATCAGACAAAGTAAACATTTGACGTCACTGATAATTCCCTAACTTAGCCACAAATGTTACATCATGGCATCATGGCCCACAAAGAGCCAAAGAAATCACAGCCTCCCTGTAACTGGCCTGAAGGTGTTTTCTATACCAACCAGCTTCTCTGGTCCAAGCTTATACCGACTGAACTAAAAAATAACTACAAGCCTCCACTGGGCTTCTCGGCACCAGATCAATTCATCGCGCAACAGGTCAATGTCCTTGACGTGGTTCCGGATCCCAAGCAATCGCGCCGGAACGTCCGGATTCGCAAGATCGATGATCCCAACCATCCGTGTTTTGGCGCTTATGGACTATTTGCCGCGCAGGTGTTGCAACCCAAGTCACATGTCATCGATTATCTTGGTGTGGTAGAATATAAGGAGGCATACAATCAGAAGTCAGATTATGTACTTCGACTCGGGCCGGATTTATCAATCGACGCGGAAAAGATAGGAAACGAAGGGAGGTTCTGCAATGATTATAGGGGCATTGGACAGAAACCCAATGTTTGTTTTTTGAATTACATGGATCGAAGGACCAAAGAGGTCAAGGTTGGGGTGTTTGTTATTGGCAAAGAGAAGATCAAGAAGGGTGAAGAGTTGGTAGGTGTTTTTATTTTAATTTTGTTTTTCAATCTGCTTGAATTATTCAAATTCTCTTTAGTCTTTAGCGTAAATAAATAAAAAGGTATTCTCTTTGGTTTGCTATTTATCGCACAGCTTGTCACGTATGGAAAAAGCTTTTGGAAGTCAAGAGGCGTCGACTTCACGGAAAGGCAATTTATGGATGGACCATCATCATGAAACTGCAATTAATGCTACTATTCAGAATACTGTCGTTATTCTCTCGATATTAATAACTTGTACAATCAGAATAGAGTTCTAAAGAAAAATTGTATCACAACATCCATTGACAAGGTCAAAGGAAAAAAAAAAAAAAAAAAAAAAAAAGGACAAACGAGTATCCAATCCAATTCAGTTTGTATTGTTGAGATTAGTCTAAATGCTAATATGGTTTGTTAATTTTATAGCTTAACGATCATCTTCATTAGAGACCTTGGAGCAAATAAAGCCACCTTTCGGTTTGAGCTATCATACTACAAGTTTTTGGCGTGGGGCGCTTTTGAAATGATTCCTTGAGAACAAGTTATTGAAAATATATATATATAAAGACGACGGATGACAGAAAACACGAATAACGGTCTCACCAAACATCTACCGTTGTTCAGAAAGAGCATTATGATTAACATTACACCGTCATAGCTGTACCTTTTTTCTTTCACGCCTAATGCCTATTCCGTATATACCTCCAATTTCTCCCCTATCCTCTCATCCAAAACGACTTGATCTCTCTCCAGCGCCTGTTTTCCCCCCTCTGTCGTCCAGAGTGCCCGCTCGTCCACCCCAACCTCCTCATCCTCTCCACGTCTAAACGCCCTCGTCTTACCTAAAGCAATACGAACCACGTACTCGCCAACATTGTGCACTCTGATATAATCATTCACCCAAAGGAATAGCCGTTGAGGGACTTTGCCCCAACCAACGAGATTTTGATGAGGAATATAGCCGAGAGCAGCAAAGGACGGAGGGAGTGAGAAGTTTTTGTCTTCAATAGGAACATACTGAGTTAGGGAAGGTGTTGAGGTTACTTTGGGTAAATTTTCGGGAGGTGGTGGTGGTGGTGGTGGTGATGAATTCATCTCGTCTTTGCTTTTACTACTACTGTCTCCGCTTTCCGCCGCCGTTCTCGCCTCCTCGTCGGTCTTTACGTTACTCTCAACAACTTCATCTGTTAAGCTTGCTCTGCATCCTTCATCTAACCCGTTCAGGACTTCTCGCCAAGTTTGACGTCCTATACACACAATACCCTCCAGTTCTGGCCGGGGCTGCGCTATTAAAGGGTGGCCTCCGGCTGAAAGAGGATCCGGTGCGAGTCCGGCGGCTACCTTGCGGCGTCTTCGGATCTCCTCAGAGACCATGGATTGTATTGTACCGGGGACTTTGCCTTCTTTAACTTCGTAGTCGAGGGCGGCGGCAACCAGAAGTGGCTGTAGATTGACCGACACAAATTGTCAGTCCTAGATTAACTCGACCAATAAGCTACTCAAATGACATACCTTGACATAATTCCGGAACCAAAGTCTAGTCTTATCTATCCCATCTCCCGGTGGTGCCGTCAGGTACACGATGATCTTGCGCGGTAGCTCGCGAGGGCCCAACGGCTCTTCTGCTAAATGTCTTACACGTGCAGCGAGGGCCTCGCGCGCTTCGGCAGTTTTGACACGGTCGCGGTAAAGAACACTGCCAACGGAGCCGACGACGGCGAGGAAGATTGTCGTTCCCTTGGAGGGCGGTTTTATTTTGAAAGGGAAAGACATGGAAAGTGGCGCGTGTGGGTTGCGCGTGGCGAGAGAAGATAACAAAATTTTCAGCCACAGTGACGGCTACTCAATTTTCAACTTTCCTAAACTTGCCCTGAAGCCACACTCGATACATCTTCAGTTTGCGGCTACGATTCACTATCAGCCTACGATCCACTGCATTCTGCTCGATTGCGAACCGGCAATCTTCGTGCAATCTCGAGAAGATATGCTCAATCTCTTCCGTAGTAAAGAAATACACGCGTGTACCATCTCCGCGGATGTAGAAGTTGTCGGAGAGCATCCTGCCTTCTTTGAACCGGAGCTGCGCGAGATCATAACGTCCATAATCACGGAAGACAACCAGACCACCGGGTTTCAGGAGCTAGAGTTGAGGATATCGAAGAGTGTAGCAAGTCAAAAACTGATTATAAATGTCAACTCCTAATTACAAGACATTCTGTCGTTACGAAATGTCTCATGGGAGAGCATAATGCATCCATACCTTGTAAAGGTTTTCCACTGCCTGATTCCAGTGCTCCGGCCTAATGGCGGAAAGAACAAATATCAGAACCACCACATCTACACTGCCCAATTCGATAAACTCAGGAAGCGTTGAGCTCGTCAAGTCCCACACGAAGACATGGCTACTCTTAGAATCGTAACTGGGATTACTCTGAAGGAAAAGTTGAAAATAATTAGTCAACGAGCTGAACTTGGTGAAGCCTTTACACCAAGTAATACATACCTTCACGACATCAACAGCAGTACTGGAGAAATCGCACGCGTAGACAAACAGGTGAGGGTTATGGCTCTCTTGCAGTAACGGGAACATGGTATTACCTGCCCCACAACCAATCTCCATAACAACTTTCTTGCCAGCCTGTATATAACAATGAAACGGCTTCAAAATCACACACCAAGCCATTCCGTTGTAGAGCATTACGATACCACTATATGCAGACAAAGACGATAATTACACACGTTTTCATCGGCGGTCTGAAACAACTCTGGGAACTCGAGGCGTAACCAATGTCGATCTTTAAAGAATCTGTTGTCGTTTTTCTGGTAAAACTTATTCCAGTATTCAGCGGCCTCTGCATGGTATTTATCTGGTTTTGGATGTCAAATACAAGCACGACGATGAAGGCCGATTGTCGTCATGAATGAGAGCTTTGCGCCAACGGCTTAGATACCTTGTTCTTCGGGTGGAACTGGATTTTCAGCATGCCGCTCAATTTGCTTTTTTGCATATTCTTCCTGTTCAATGTCCCACTCTACGTTGTCCCTGTTGGATATAATTTGTTAGCCCAGACATTTTATTTTATTTTCCCGCGTAAACTCGCCTGTTGCAGAGGTACGAAGGCACGAACCATGCATTATGCTCAAACACGGCGTCTCTGTCTTTCAGTAGTCTAGAGCCAAAGGCAGGGGTTTCTTGGTTATTAACATCGATGACGGATGATGAAGTCTTCTTGTTGGGTTGTTGTGGCGAAGTCATGTTGTGGGTGTGGGAGGCAAGTTGTGTAAGTGGAGGAGACAAGCAAGGTGTAGTAGAGTTTTGTTTATAAAGGTGACTGCTATTCCATTCGTATATCATCGAATGGCCTCTTCTTTCTTACTTTCTTCCTTCCTTTCCACACACCCGCCATCGCCATGTCGCTTTCGCTGTACGACGATCTTCCAAAGCCGAAGACTACAATTCCGGAAGAGGTTAAAGGAGGCGATCCCACAAAAGCTTCGTCTCTTTACGGCGATCTTCCGAAACCTGGTGGGAGTTCCCCTGCCAGTATGTCCCCATCCGCACCAGGTACCCAAGATCCGCTAAACAGTGGCAATAAGAAACCCATCCCTCACACTCGTCCTACGTGAAACGGATGTTATTTTCTGTTGCGCCGCTCCACACTGCAAACAAAAAGTTCCCATTGTACCTGTACTGTTTGTGAACTACTACTCAAATATACCACCTACAAACAACCTGTTCCATCTAATTGCTGCCTCTGTGCCTGCACGATACGTAAACGCACGTCTACGCACACGCGCAATGAAAACGAAATCACGCTTGCGTGCAAATCTTAGCGGCTGGGTGGTCAGCCATCACTCAATTCAAACCCATCATACGCAAGCCAGTGATCCAGGCGAAGCCCAAGCTACACAAACCAGTCATATCACAAGGGCCAACAGCTGGACCACCCACAACGGCTACCATATCTTCGCCCTCCTCGCAGCCGCAGCACCAGATTGTTTACTCGGCACCACCGACTAGTTCGCACCACGATGTGGTGCCAAGTGTTCCGTCGGCCAAGACTTTCGGCTCCAAAATCGTATCAGAAGACGTGAACGGATTCAAAGCCATTCATCAGATAAAAGAGAAGGTCTGCTATTTATAATGAATGGTCATTTGATATATCTCGCCACAAAGTGCAAACCCCCCTTTTTCTTTCCACCACAAAACCCAGAGGAAAGGCAAAGGGAAGAATAAGCAAGCGCAGAATCAGCCACCACCACAACTCTCAATGGATGAAGACTATGACCCATTCCGCCCCAATGATTACGAGATCTATAAAATAACTGAGAAAAGGCGCAAGGAAGAGCTTGCCGTGGAAAGAGAGGCACAGCGGCGGCGCATGAACAGAGTTGATTCTAGGTCAAGATCAAGCTCGAGATCTGTGTCCAGATCAAGATCAAGGTCTCCAACTCTAGAAATCAAAGATGACGGCAAACGAGCTTTAAGTAAGTGCTTGACGGACTTAGTCGTTGGTTGATCGTCAGTGTTGTAGTGTATTACGAATGGAAAAAAAAAAAAAAAAAAAAAAAAAAAAAAGACATCCTTTTATTCATATGGCATGGCTCTAACCATATTATTTCTTTTATTTCACCGGCGAAAGACCAATTTGCCCCACCACCCTCCTTGTATGAACATGAACCTTCACCGCCGTACCAGGAGGATACGTTCATGCAACCGTCGACGCCGCCTCCTCCACCACATTATGTACCGTTCACGTCTCCTGGGGTACCATCGGCCCCGGCGATTAACCTTGGGGAATCGGCGGACGAAGCGTGGATGCGGAGGGCCAGAATGAGCAACCGACCCGCCATACCGGAACCTGAAAAGTGAGCGTGGAGAGGACGACGGCATTGGTGATTGAGTTGGCCGAAGCTCTCTGTGAGCTAAGGTTTTGATACAAGTTCTAATTTATGAAGCTTTCTTTCGATTCACGGAATTTAACAGATCACCGGAGCCAGAGAAAATGGGGCTCGGGTCTAATGGTGGCGTGACTGGTCAAGACGTGGCACGACGGCTTATGTCTAAATACGGGTGGCAAGAAGGACAAGGTTACCAATACAATTATGTTAAATTGGCAAATGCTTGAAATTAAGATGTATTTGTCTTTCTTAATCATTGTGGCAATTTATCTTTACAGGCTTGGGAAAGAGCGAAGATGGTATTCGCGAAGCTCTTCAAGTCCAGCAGACAGGTCGCGGTGCAGGTGTAATTGTCAATACGTCAGCTGCGGCACATATTGTGACCACTTCTCCGCCTGGTCGTACGCAATTGAGTCAAAATGTCCCTACAAAAGTGATCCTGCTTACAAATATGGTATTATATCATTGATGTTACGTAGGCTATAAGTTTATCGTGCTATTTTTATTGTGGTTATTACGTCTTTTCGACTAAACTGTGGAATTCATTGAAGGTTGGACCTGGCGAGGTAGATGATATGTTGCAAGAGGAGACAGCGGACGAATGTTCAAAGTACGGCAAGGTAGAACGTTGTTTGATATTTGAGGTTAGTATAATTTATCATTTTGGTTCATGGTCGAGTTTCTGGTGATTACTTTCTGGACAGCAAGGTCCAAAGATACCAAATCTCGTTGACCACACCTCGTATACCAACCCAAATCCCAGGTCCCCAATGGCAAGCTCCCCGATTCGGAGTCCGTCCGTATTTTTGTCAGGTTTGAGTCCGAGATCTCGGCGAGCCACGCGATCTCTGATCTAAATGGCCGCTATTTTGGCGGTCGCATTGTCCACGCTCGGTTCTTTTCCGAGTCCCGATTCGAAAAGCTAGATCTTGCGCCCTCGGCAGCAGAGATGCAGGTGCTGAAAGGGCAGAGTTAGAGAGTTGAGAAGAATGAAAGACCGACGAGGCACTTTTGAATATACAAAGTTAGAATCTGAATGATGGTATTACTTCATTGCAATTATTTCTGGAAGTTCATTACTATAGAATATGTATATCTTCAGAGAAAAAGCGCAAGATAATACTAGTCGGTCAGTCCTGTTTGTAACTTGCAAGCTGTAAACATAATTATGTAAAGAGAGCCGAAAGGCGTGAATGGCTTAATTGGTTATTATCATCCACATCTCTCCGATCATTTAATTCAATTATTGAAAGCAACAACATGAGAGCTCAAAACAAAAGTAGTTGTATCAGAAATGCAGAAATGTATACGATTGGATAAAGAAATTAATAAAAAGAAAGAAAAAAGAAAAAGAAAAAGAAAAAAAGAAAAAAAGAAAAAAGAAAAAAGAAAAAAGAAAAAAGAAAAAAGAAAAAAGAAAAAAGAAAAAAGAAAAAAGAAAAAAGAAAAAAGAAAAAAGAAAAAAGAAAAAAGAAAAAAGAAAAAAG
>RBNK01001770.1:0-13497 GCA_003990785.1 Endogone sp. FLAS-F59071 | reverse complement strand
TCTAAGACTGATCGGTTTCAGCGATGCTAACTGGGGAGGAGACATTAACACACGACGATCAACCATGGGATATATTTTCAACCTATCAGGAGGAGCCATCAGCTGGTCAAGCAAACGCCAAGCAACCGTTGCTCTATCAACAACTAAGGCAGAATATATGGCATTAGCACATGCGATGAAAGAAGCCATTTGGCTATGCACCCTATTGGATGAGCTAGGATATTTGCCGAATTGTGCAACAACCTTATTTGAAGACAACCAATCAGCAATCGCCCTCGCCAAAAATCCAATTAATCACGCTTGATCAAAGTATATCGACATTCAGCATTACTTTATTCGAGAGAAAGTTGAATCAAAGGTGATAGATATCATTTACATAGCGACAGATGAAATGATCACTGATGCATTAACCAAGCCACTTGCATGACCAAGACTTGAAACATTGATCGCAAAAATGGGCTTACGTAACTAACATTTTTAAAATTTTATGTTCTTTATCACATCATTCTTATCACTTAAGTAGTACTTTATATATAGTTATTTGCAGTAAATGTACTTCATGGATGCCATTTGTGATGTACAGTTGAACATCTTATTTCTATTTTTATTTTTTTATTTTTTATTTTTTATTTATTTTTTGAGATATATCAAGCAGGGGGAGTGTTGAAATTATTAGCTTATTATATCTCTCCCATCAATGATCGATCATTATGTCACTCAATCGTGGCTTAGATGATCTTTGTTGTATAAACCAATCATAATTTAGCATTAATAAATACATGCATATTGGCTTCATAAGCCAGTGTGCTCTTTACTCCAAACACACATTTGAAGATCAAATTTCAACATATACTGCCTAAATGTAAGAGTACAGCAATTGCACCACAGTATCTGCCCTTTTCTTAAAGAAATCTGAATTGGATATAGAAGAAATCCACACTACCTAAATACAACTCTCCTGATTTCCTACCTATCCAATCTTCTGATTTTCCATCAGTGATCATTCTATCCAATTTCTCAAGCTCTTCTGATTCTCATATAATCCCTGGCAACACAGCATCCAAGCAAACATCATAATCCACCAGGAATGATGCAGCAATGTTTCTATATCTATCTAATTTCTCAAGCTCTTCTGACCCTCATGTAATCTGTTAAGAATGATACAGCAATCATTCCCACTGATCCCACTGTTCCCATCACTCAGAATTAATTTAGCAGTTTTCTTATACTTTTATTTTGATCATTAAGTATTATTATTGGTACTTGGTCATCTCAGTCCTTAATCATCAGATTATTAGTATATTATTTAACCATCACCTCATTTATCAGTTATATTGTATTATTTATTTATCATATATTTAGCTTTGATCTTTTTATATAAATATCCCTCAATTCTTTATTCAATAAATTTCAGTTCAATAGCAGCCAAACTCATATATGAGTTCAATAGCAGCTGAACTCACATATAACTTCTAAAGCTGTGCACCTTAAGATCTATAAAAACTGAGAGTGCAACAACTGAACTCACAACCATCAAGTCTAAATAGATGATTGCAGACTTATTAAATTGATGCTCTGTAACTACATCAAAGCCAGTGTATCCTGGTATATACTATAGGAAATAACTATAAAAAACCATTAACATCTGGCATAGAAGAAGAATAAAATTATCACAGCAATAAGGTGTAAATAGACTTCAAAAGCAGATGAACTTTGTAAATAGACTCCATAGAGATATCAATACAAGCAACCTTGAGAAGACATTACAAATCAATTGTTAAAGAGATTTTTATTGCCAAATTAACACTTGATCAATACATAGAAGACAAAGCAATGATCATCTATTCAGATCTACTTGGACATTGACTCCTAGACAGAAGTAGAACAATTATTAAACATTTATTAATTATGAGAATCCTATAGGAATTCATTAAGAAATCTTTCTCTTGAAAAATATAATACTTACTTTGATGAGCAACTAACCTGATCAACCTTTGGGAACTCGTTGCTCTTATCTGAATCAAATAGAACAATAGTAGAATCAGATAGAACAACAGTACAAACAAAAGAAGAACTCCCTGGAGCATACCAGGTAATAGCCCTTACTAGTGTCCAAAATCCATCTGAATCTGAATCAGACCCAGGAACTTCACTCTTGTCCCTGATGAAGAGATTCATATAGAAAATTAATAGAAATTCTCAATCCTGATAAAATTATTGAAGAAAAAGATACTTATCTATCATTAACTTCAGGAGGTTCATTCTCCTTATCTGATGACTCTGAAGGCACAGAACTCAAGACCAGGATGCTCAAATCTAAAACTTCAACCCTAAAAGAATCTAAGTATTCTTCAGAAGTTGCTGAATTCTGAGACAGTTCTAGTTACATAAGAAAAACATAGTAGAAGAAAACTGTCAGTAAATGAAGTTACTTCAGGAAGATCCCTACCAACTATCTACTAGGATATAGCATTGCATCTGCATCAAAGCCCTCATCAACTGGGAGCAGCTGAGTTGCTACACCATTGTCATCATCGAAATCAAGACTTGCCACTATAGCTGCTTTAACTTCTTCTTCCTTCTCTTCTTTATATTTAAAATCTGGACTCGCTACAGGACTGGGAGTCAAGTCTGGTTCATAATACCAGGCTGCTTCATCTCAATGATCTTGTCATCACTATCTACTACAATTTAAGAATGACGACTGGTAGGAGGAGTTTTGCAAACAACCTTATCATCATCATCCCAGCAACACTTGCCAAGAATAGAAGTAACTGGATATTGTTAGTACTGCAAAGTTATAATGGAAGTATAGAAGAAAGGAGTAGTGTGAATTAGAAGACTTTTTTTTTTAGAGATCTTGCAAGAAAGACAGAAGCAGCAGATGACCTTATTCTTATACTCATCAGAATTATATATGAATGAGTACCTATACCCAAATCTTGGAATAACCCCAAAGACTTATCTAGAAAGAGATATCTCATTGCTGACCCAAGCAGACAACCCTTGTCAAAGAGAACAGATGAATCTAGATAATAAAAGTAAGACACATAACAAGATCTAGCTAAGAAATAAATCGCCAAAAGAAAGCAAGTAGAAATGGAATCACACACAAATCCCATGCCCCTTATGACTGATGACACCTTATGGCAAGATTTATTCTGACTGATATGCAGCATTTAGACACACATACATACCCACCCAAATAACTCATCTCATCCCGCCAATAACCCTAACAAACAATTGACAAATCAGTTTAGATCATCAGTGTCTGTAAGAGTGATATATATAAAGCAGTAACAAACACTTGCAGAAACATAACAAACAACTATGCCTGCCATTAGGATCACAACTGGACTCAGAGTTATTCTATACAATGGAGATAACCACTGCAACACTGCACATCATCAAAAACCTCTACCTCTGGACATAGCCAAAGTAGAAACCTAAATTGATGAAGCAATCAGTCAACGACACTACAAAACCAATCGAGTATATGTAGAAGTCATGTTGGAAGATAATGATGATATAGTATGATATTCACGAAATAACATCAACATATTCAGAACATTCAATATCTCTAAACAATATCAGGCTTACTATCAAATGGGTTATACCTTATTCACCACTACTAACAATATGTTAGTACCTGATCTTATCGAAGCTAAGAACCAAATAGAATTAACAGACACCAAATTTGAGAGAGAAAGAAGAATATTTCACTTCTTCAAATGATAGCCACAAGTAATTAATCGGATCAGAACACTCTCACTTAGAAAATGGGACAGAATTCCTGAAGAATAACTGGACAGAATATTAGAAGTCATGAAGGAGAAATACTATAAGAGTGATATATATAAAAAGGCAATAACAAACACTCACAGAAATTATAAGAGCGCAGTAATTGCACCACAGCAATTGCACTACACTGCAGCATCTGCCAAGAAGTGATGGAACTACCCGATTTCTTACCATCCAATCTTCTGATTCCATCAGTAATCATTCCATCCAATTTCTCAAGCTCTTCTGATTTTCACGTAATCTCTGGCAACGTAGTAATGTTTCCACATCTATCCAATTTCTTAAGCTCTTCTGACCCTTACATAATCTGTCAAGAATGACGCAGCATCCAAGCAAACATCATAATCTCTTAACGACATAGCAATCATTCCCACTGATCCCACCATTCCCATCACTCAGAATTAATTTAGCAGTTTTCCCATACTTTTATTGTGATCATTAAGTATTATTATTGGTGCTTGGTCATCTCAATCCTTGATCATCAGATCATTAGCATATCATTTGACCATCACCTCATTTATCAGTTATATTGTATCATTTATTTATCATATATTTAGCTTTGACCTTTTGTATAAATATCTCTCAATTCTTTATTCAATAAACTTCAGTTCAAAAGCTGCGCATCTCAAGATCCATGAGAACTGAGAGTGCAACAACTGAACTCACAGCCGTCAAGTCCAAATAGATGATTGTAGACTCATTAAATTAATGCTCTGTAACTACATCGAAGCCAGCGCACCCTGGTATGCACTATAGGAAATAACCATAAAAAACCATTGACAACTGGCATAGAAGAAGAATAAAATGATCACACAGCAACGAGAGGCGTAAATGGACTTCAAAAGCAGGTGAACTTTGTGAATAGACTTCATAAAGACATGTTAATATAAGCAACCTTGAGAAGACATTACGAATTGATTGTTAAAGAGACTTTTATTACTAAATCAACAGTTGACCAATACATGGAATAGACCTACAATCATAGAAGAAAGATCCTGGACATGATAAAACTGAACTGATGAAAAATTATAACTACCCTGAAGCCAGCGCACCCTGGTTCGCACTATAGGAAATGACCAGAAGGACCACTGACGCCTGTCCTAGAGGAAGAACAAAATAATCACAGCAACAATTAGATCTACAATCGCAAAAGAGACTGGAATGAACTATTACTAGACAGAAGAATGGATGTACCTCGTGGAAACCCATGGAGGAAGACAAAGCAAGCAATGGCCATCTACTTAGATTGACTCCTAAATGGAAGTAGAACAATTATTGAACATTTATTAATTATGAGAATCCTATAGGAATTTATTAGGAAATCTCTCTCCCAAAAAATACAGCAGAATTATATTACTTACTTGGATGAGTGACCAACTTGATCAACCTCTGGGAACTTATCGCTCTCATCTGAATTAAATAGAACAATAGCAGAATCAGACAGAACAACAGCACGAACAAGAGAAGGACTCCCTGGAGTATGCCAACTCTGGATAGCCCTTACTGGAGTTCGATATCCATTAGAAGAATCTGCTGGAGACCCAGGAACTTCGCTCTTGTCTCTGATAAAGAGATTTACATAGAAAATTAATAGGAATTCTCAATCCTGATGAAATTATTGAAGAAGAAGATACTTATCCATCATCAACTTCAGGAGGTTCATTCTCCTTATCCGATGCCCTGACCTTAGATGGTCCTGAAGGTACAAGACTTGCTACTGGAGTTGAGACCAAGATGCTCGAATCCAAGACTTGACTGAAAGAATCTGAATATCCTTTAGAAGTCGCCAGATTCTGAGACAGTTCTAATTACATAAGAAAAACATAGTAGAAGAAAACCGTTAGTAAATAAAAATACTTCAGGAAGATTCCCGCCTACTGCCAACTACCTACTAGAATATAGCGTTGCATCTGCATCAAAGCTCTCATCAACTGGGAGCAGCTGAGTTGCCACACCGTCACCATCAAAATCAAGACTCACCACAATAGCTGCTTCGACCTCTTCTTCCTCCTCTTCTTCACATTCAAAATCTGGACTCACCATAGGACTGGGAGTCAAGTCTGGTTCATAATACCAGGCTGCTTCATCCCAAAACCCCGGAGGAGTTTTGTGGATAACCTCACCATCCTCAGAAGTAGCCAGAGATGCTAAAAGTTTAAATTACATAATCATAGGAAAAGAAATCAGTAATGATCAAAGACACTTCCAGTTGATCAAACAATTTACTCACCAACCCATTGATGCTTAGGAGGATAGTCAACATCCTTAGAATCCGTATCCCAAAACCGTTGACTTGGAGGAGTTTTGCAGACAATCTCCTTGTCATTCCTGCAACGCTTGCCAAGGACAGAAGGAACTGGATATTGTTGGCACTGCAAAGTCATAGTAAAAGTATATGAAAAAGGAGTAGTATGTGAATTAGAAGACTTTTTGAACTTGCAAGAAAGACAGAGATGTCAGACGACTATTCTTATACTCAAGCAACCCAAGTATGAGCACCCCCGAATCTCGGCAAGACCCCAAGAACTTATCCACATGCTAGAGAGACCTCATTCGGAAAGAGACACCTCATTGCTGACCCAAGCAGACAACCCTTGTCGAAGAGAACAGACGAATCCGGACAACAAAAGCAAGATACATGACAAGATCTAGCTAAGAAACGAATCGCTGAAAGCAAGTTACCAAGCTCAGAAATGGAATCATGTGCAAATCCCATGTCCCCAAGACCTCATGTCAACACCTTATGGTGAGATTCAGTCTGACCGACATGCAGCATTCAGACACACACACACACCTACCCGAATAACTTACCTCGTTCCACCAATAACCCTAGTGAACAATCGACAAATCAGTTCAGATCATCAGCATCGAATAAGCTCACATAGAAAGCCAGGACCCCCGACCGAGGACCCAATCCACACGAATGACCTAAGAGTTAGAACGGAGAAAAATAGACTCGACGAATCAGCTGGTACCCGAAAACAAGTTCAGAATAAACAAACATTAGAATCACCTGACCCCTAGGTATAAACAAAACGAATCATATACACGAATCACACAAGGAATACACCGTGACTACTGCTTATGGTAAAATCTTGAGTTTACTTACCGAAATCAGTAGCATGACTCACATGCACACCACATGGAGAGATCCTTGAAGATTCTAGCAAGATCTTTGCGATGAAGAAAAACAAAAGAAAGTCAGAATGAACAAAATGAAAAAGACGAGCGCTATGAATCAAGAATGACCGAATCTAGAACCGAATGAATCCAGAATGACTGCGTACCCGAACACACATACCCAGATGAATCGGCATAAAGCAAGAATAACGACATGTGGAAGATTTAAGAGATTCAGGAAAAAGAGAAAGAAAAAGCGAGCACAGTCTTTAGTTATATATTTTTTTAATATTTCGACGCACTGAAGTCTATTTTATTCAGTTATCACAGTTACATCAGTTATTTTATTCATTGAACAATTATTATTTTCATTTATTTTATTTTTGATCGATCTCTATTTTATTCATCTGTACATCGAACAATGACGCATCTATTATGCACTCGATCGATTTCATGCCTTTTCCCTTCATCTGACGTACTTATTTCCTTTTTCCTCTGACATATTTCATTTATCATCTTAGTAACTTATTTCATTTTATTCAGATCGGACATTATTATTTTATTTGGTGATCTTCGATGGACACTTATTTTATTCATTTGTGTATTTGATCTATTACATTATTATCCCTTTTATTATTTATCCTTTGAAATATTCAGAAGTCATTTGTTCATGGAAAAATGACGAGCCACTTTTTTACTTAGTATTATCCTTATCAAGAGTAGTATTTTCTTATATTCATATTTTAGGATAACTTTAAGTTCCTTAGAAATAGCGAGGATGCTATTTTCTCCTAAGAGGGGAAGAGTTGTAAGAGTGCAGTAATTGCACTGCAGCAATTGCACTACACTGCAGCATCCGCCAAGAAGTGATGGAACTACCCGATTTCTCACCATCTGATCTTCTGATTCTATCAGTGATTGTTCCATCCAATTTCTCAAGCTCTTCTGATTCTCATGTAATCTCTGGCAATATAGCAATGTTTTCACATCTATCCAATTTCTCAAGCTCTTCTGACCCTCACGTAATCTGTCAAGAATGATGCAGCATCCAAGCAAACATCATAATCCCTTAATGATGCAGCAATTATTCCCACTGATCCCACCATTCCCATCACTCAGAATTAATTTAGCAGTTTTCCCATCTCAGTCCTTGATCATCAGATCATTAGTATATCATTTGACCATCACCTCATTTATCAGTTATATTGTATCATTTATTTGTCATATATTTAGCTTTGACCTTTTGTATAAATATCTCTCAATTCTTTATTCAATAAACTTCAGTTCAATAGCAGTGCACACTCAAGATCCCTTTGAGAGATAAAGATCTCACCCCTTCTACACACATCAAGAGTGCTAAAGACTATAAGTCTGAAATTCACAATTAATAATCTTATAAAGAAACAAAGTACTTTCAATACCTTAGAAACCTTGCAATGTACTCAGAGATTCCTAAGTCCAATGTGGATTAGTATCATCAGATGCTTCCTCACAGGCAGTTTAGAAGAAACCCCCTTACAACTTAGTAGCAGCGGTAACAAAAAACCGTTATAATAATCAGAAACATACTACTAATATTTTTACAAAAGGCCTAGAATTACCAATTCCTTTTAGACACGACCGATGTACTCGGAGTGCTACTAAAAACACCACTTCCATCAGCCAGAGAGGCTACATACATCATGGAACCCTTTAAGTGGACACAATATCAGCAACTGCTATGAAGCACTGATTCAACAACAGTAGCTCATTTATGAGGCGAAACATACCTTGAACTCTACAATGAACTTTTAGAAGAATTCGAAAACCCTCTTACAACTGAAGCCTACTTCGAAGCATTTTAAGATTTCCTCTACAAAAATATCAAAGGAGATTGTGACATTGTTTCCATCACATGAGCTGAACACCAATTCACTAACCTTACAACTACTGTACAAGGATATAATAATCGCCAAGTTATCAAAGAGTGGATTACCAACTCACAATTTGATTACTCAATACACCGAGGCACCGTTTACTACCAAATTGCAAACAGATTATTTGAGAAATTAGTAGCAGAAGACCTCACACGATTTGCCGAAACAACACCATTAGGATCAACTGTACCTATCACACCACTATCTATTGAGAAACCTACTGATCTCACAACATCTATATTTCGACATACATACGGACCAAGCAAACCAACATTTAGAGAAGCAACTAACATAAGTAACTTATACGAATCTGATACAACTATCTATCACAATGCTAACACTGCATTTATTGAAGACGCCAATACAACTGTTTGAAGAATCACACTCGAAGCTGACATACTTGAAGAATCGGAAGACCTTAACTCAGAAGACAAAATATTTGATCACAAAGTCAGAAAATATATCTAACAGACAGACAGAGGAGAAAACAAACTTCTAACATCACCACTACTCGCACCAACTACATTTACCGATATTGTAAGGGGGTTTCTCCTAAACCGCCTATAAGGAAGTGTCTGATGATACTAATCTGCATTGGACTTAGGAATCTCCGAGTACGTTGCAAGGTTTCTAAGCTATTGAAAGTACTTTGTTTCTTTATAAGATTATTAATAGTGAATTTCAGACTTATAGTCTTTAGCGCTCTTGATGTGTGTAGAAGGGGTGAGATCTTTAGCTCTCAAAGGGATCTTGAGTATATACTGCTATTGAACTGAGGTTTATTGAATAAAGATTTGAGGGATATTTATACAAATTTCTCGAGGTGCTATATGGGTAGCTGCCCAGGTTACTACTCTTGAAACTATTGGCTATTCAAAATATAAACTAATTATGAATTTATGTAATATAACAAGTTATATAAGTTATGGATTTAAGATGGTTAAAGATTTAAGACGGTTGAAAGGTTTAAGACGGTTAAAAGGTTTCACAAATCAAGGAACTGTTCCAATTGGTCGAAATCTCTTTGTAGTACACGGATTTCTTCTTTAAGTTCTTCAAAGGCATTTTGAGACAGTTGGTGAAATGCAGATGGTCTAATTTTGGTAAGTCTTTTCAAGGTGGCTGGTCGGAACTGGAAGAGTCCATAAATCTGAAGGGCAATCCTTTGAGATTGGAGGGGAATCCCTTGATGTAGTGCTCGTTTGCATGCTTCTACATGTCATCGGTCCTATACATATTCGAGATCTTCTTCCCAGATCCTAGCGATCTTATAGTAGGCCTGAAATTCGTCTTGTGTTTGTCGTTTCTGAGCAATGTCGATGTTTTTCATTATTATTTGAGTCCTTCGTAGGACAGATCCTTCCTCAGGTAATAGTTCAGATGGAGGGTCTTCTAAGGCTTGGTATGCTTCAATGACTCGGCTTTGGAGATATTCATTATTATTGAATCGGGGCATGGTTGTTTGTTATATTTCTGCAAGTGTTTGTTGCTGCTTTTTATATCTATCACTCTTACAACTCTTCCCTCTTTAAGAAAATAGCGTCCACACTATTTCTGTAAGGACTTGTGATATTTTTCTAATGCTTCATCTGTGTTTGTCAGATTGCTAAGCAATTCTTATATAGCATCGTGTAAGGGGTATCCTTTCTACTTAATTAGGTATTGCGGTGTCAATCTGTTACCTTATTTGGTAATCCATTGATCTAAGATTTCTTCTACTTCGAATTCTTCTATGTCATTGACCAAAATTGGTGTAGGTGGTTTGACTTGTCTATCTGGAAATAGATCATCATTGTTTGGTGTGTAACATTTCAGTAGTGATACATGAAACATGGGGTAAATCCTTATTGTTGGTGGTAACTCCAGTTTGTAAGCAATAGCTGATATTTTTGCGATAATCTTGAATGGTCTGAGAAACTTGTTCTGAAGTTTCTTTGAAGGTTGATTAGGTAATTGTCGCAATGTGATATGTCTTGAGGATAGCAAGATCATTTTGTCTATCTCAAATGATTCTTCACGCCTTTTTTCATTTGCGTATCTTGTTTGTTGTACTTGTACTTCATGAATTGCATCTTATGCTTTGGTCAGCAGGTTAGTCATTCATGTGGTGAAGTCATCAATGGCTTGTACTGTTGATTCGACTTTTTCTAGTAACAAGGTTGCTGGTATCAGCAGGTGATAGCTATAATTTAGGAAGAATAGTGATAGTTTTGTTGACTTTTGCTGAGTATTATTGCATATGAATTTAGCAACAGTTAAGTGTTCGTCCCAATTATTCTGTCGATAGTTAATATAAGTTCTAAGCATTTGTTCCAATGTTTGGTTCATGTATTCTGTTTGTCCATCGGTCTGTAAGTGAAATGCAGTTGAGAGTGCTATTTTTGTTCCAAGTGTTTTGAATAGCAATTGCCAAAAGTTACTTGTAAACTTTGGATCTCAGTTGCAGATAATAACTCGTGGTAATCCATATAGGCAAAAAATATTGTCGAAAAATATTTTTGCTACCTCTGGTGCAGTATCAGTTGTTTTGCTTGCAACAAAGTGAGTTTGTTTACTGAGTCGATCGACGAAGACAGTTATTGCATCTTTCCCAGATGTTGTTTTTGGTAGTTGGACAATGAAATCTATACTGATTTGTTCTCATTTTTTGGCAGGTATAGGTAGTGGTTGTAATAGTCCAGCAGGTGATTATCGAAGTGTTTTGTTACATTAACAAGTGTCATAAGAGGCTATGAAGCTCTTGGTGCTTATAAATATTTTCGGTCAGTAAAAGTTTCTAGTGAGTGCTTCGTAAGTTTTATCAAATCCGAAGTGTCCTGCTAAGGGTATATCATGGTGTTCCTGTAGAATCTTGACATGAAGATTTGATGGTATGAAGAGTCGATCTTCATAATAGAGATTGTTATTTCGGATCTTGAATTTGTTTGTCATGTCTGGTTTGGTGTTGAGTTCTTCTATGATTTTCTACGCTTCTTTGTCTAACTGAACTCTTTCTTGAATTTCTTGTATCTAGTTGTTTGTGATTTCGATGATGGCTTTGATCTATTCATCCTCCTGTTGTTGTCGAGATAATGCATCTGCTACAACATTAAGCTTTCCGGGTTTGTAGATTATTTTGAAGTAATAGTTGTTGAGGTGGTCCATCCATCGCACTTGTCGGGTGGAGAGAGTCGGTTGTTTGTTCAGGTATTTGAGCAATTCATGATCTGTATAGATCAGGAATTTGTTGCCTATCCAGTAGTGTCTCCATGCCTGTGTTGCGTCGATTATTGCAAATAACTCCTTTTCGTGAATAGGGTAATTTCTTTCTGCTGATGACATTTTTCTTGAACAGTAGGCAATAGGTTGGTCTTCTTGTGAAAGTACGGCTTCAATTGCATAATCTGAGGCATTAGTAGTTACTACAAATTGTAGGTTCTGATGTAGGCTTCTGAGGACAGATGCTGTTGTTAACTTTTCTTTCAAAGTTTCAAAGGCTGTGTCATAGTTGTCATTCCATTCTCGAATAACATTTGTGCCTATAACTGTCAGATCATGTAGACATGCTACAATTCCTGCAAAATTCTTAATAAACCTTTGGTAGTATCCTGCTAGTCCTAGGAAGGATTGTATTTCCTTGATCATTGTTGGTTTTTCCCATTTTTTGATTGCCTCGATTTTTGCAGGGTCAACTAGAATGCCTTGTTCATTGATTCGGTGTTCAAGATATGCAACTTCTTTTTGTAAAAAGTTATATTTGCTGAGTTTAGCATATAACTGATGTTTTCTCAGGATTTCCAGTACTTGGCGGAGATGTTGTAAGTGTTCTTCATTTGTTTTGCTATAGATCAGTATATCATCGATGTAGACGACTATGAATTTATTAAGTAGTAGTCTGAATATATCATTCATCAGTCCTTGAAATGTTGCAGGTACATTTGTCAGTCCAAAAGGCATGACTTTCCATTCGTAATGTCCGTATCGAGTTCTAAATGCTGTTTTTGGAATGTCTTCTTCAGCAATGCGGATCTGGTGGTATCCTGATTGTAAGTCGATTACCAAGAATATGGTTGCTCCTTTGAGTTGGTCAAATAATTCCATGATGTTGGATAATGCGTATTGGTTCTTGATAGTTATATTGTTGAGTTGTTGGTAGTCGATGTACATTCTAATTCCATCCTTTTTCTTGACAAATATAATAGGTACTCTGAAAGGTGATGTGCTAGGTTGAATAGATCCTCGTTCAATTAATTCTTCTAGAGTCTTCTTGAGTTCTTGTAACTCTGGTCTGGATAATTAATAAATTTTCTTGAATAGTGGTTCTGTGCTAGGTATTAAGTCAATTCAGTGATCGATACTTTGTTTTGGTGGTAGTCCTTCTTGTAAGAGCGCAGTAATTGCACCGCAGCAATTGCACCACACCGCAGCATCCGCCGATTTCTCACATCCATCCGATCTTCTAATTCCATCAGTGATCGTTCCATCCAATTTCTCAAGCTCTTCTGATTCTCACGTAATCTATGGCAACGCAGCATCCAAGCAAACATCAGGAACGACGCAGCAATCATTCCCACCATTCCCATCACTCAGAATTAATTTAGCAGTTTTCCCATACTTTTATTGTGATCATTAAGTATTATTATTGGTGCTCGGTCATCTCAGTACTTGATCATTAGATCAT
>RBNK01001769.1:0-13511 GCA_003990785.1 Endogone sp. FLAS-F59071 | reverse complement strand
CCTTTAGTTTCTTGAGTTGTAATGACGCATAATCTTACACCCTAAACTCCCAGCGACATTCTGGATTACATCTCGGATTATATCCCCACCCAAAACTCGGGCCGGCATATCACGCCCACGCTCTCACGATCCTCGTCCTTCGTGCAACGTGGGGGCGGGCTTGAGTTTCTAGACGCATCGTCTGACCCCGTGGCGGAATCACCTGGTGGCGACAGTGAGGGAGCAGGTAGTAAGAGGGTAAGGACAGGGGATGAAAGTGGAGAAGAGGTAATGGAGCCCATGTCGTCGACGGCAGCGCGCCCGCAAATTCCCCAGTTTGATGGGGCAGCAGATGGGGGAGGGGAGGAGGACCTGAGCGAGGAAGTGAAGGGTACACCAGAGATGAGATGGAAGAAAACACGCAGGTTGTCGCTGGGGATAAGGAGGCGCGGTGATGGTAATAACCTCCAACAGGACGATGGCGAAAGTGGGTCGTCGAAGGCCATGAGCAGGAATAGGACATCGCTGGTCGAAACCGACACGGATCGAAAATTCGGCGTGCGGAGGATCCTCGACACGCCACCCATCCTGCACTCGTCAGTAGTTCCTGCTTCGCGGGCGTCACAGCCCACCTCAAAGTCACCAAAAGCCTCAACCCCACAAAAAAAGAGGACTTACTGCGAGGTTGTAGTCACGCCGCCCAAGAAGCGCGTTCACGTTTCGACGGGTCGCGTAGATCCCGGAGAAGTTGCGGGTGAGGATGACGTGGAAGCGTCGGAAGACTTTATTGGGCCGGACGATGAGGAATTGCCCAGTGATGCCCGTCCTCGCTCTTTCCGGCTCCGTAAGCCCGAGTTTTCCTTCGACATGTCCTCATCCCCACCGGTACCCGGATCTTTCCTCCGTTCCGGACGGCAGGAGTCCTCGTCGCCGGCCTCGCGCGTCGACAAAAGGCCCGTTCATATGGCAACACGGGTCGAAGCGGCGCGGCCGCGTGGACCGGTTACGCGGAGTAGAAGCCGATTGTCGGAGGAAGGGACGAGGGGATACAAGGAAACAGACCTGGAAAAGCAGGGAGGGAAGACATTGGACTGGTTGAAGAAGAAAGAGAGCGGGATTGGGGTTAGTGTCGAGGAGGTGTTTGACGATGAAAGGAATGAGAATAGAGAGGCAGTAAGGTGGGTACTAGAATGCGTGGATGTGCCAATCATGGATAGAAGAATGATGGGAGAGGATAAGGGGTGGAGTAGGAAGGAGTTTTTGCGTGGTCATATGCTAGATGAAAATATTGAGGATGTGCTTGGCGATGGAGATAGCGATGATGAGATTTGGTCCAGACTGTCCTTGCCGGAGGAAAAAGAGACCGCGGTGGGAGATGAGACTGTGGGAGATAAAGATAACTATTTAAGAGTCAACAGAAATGGACGAGAGAAAAATCAAATGTCTGAGCTGAACGTTTTATCGACTAGAAATTCTCTACCAAGCAACCATCCTCCATCCTTTGAATACATCCCGGAGACGTCGTCCATCATCGGTGACGATGACCGCATTCAAACACATGTAAAGAATAGTCAGGTCGAAAATGATACGAACGACACTGATCTACTATACCAGAGCTCTCCATATAATCAAGCGATCTCCTCTCTAGATTGGGACGGGACGTTCTTCGACGAGCTACCGTTGCCAACGGCTGGGGTGGAGAGTGATGAAGGTGGTGTAGTTTCTGAGAAAATAGTGGAAGTTGAACAAAGGATACAGAGTAATTTGATTGTTAAGCCAGTTTCTTCGGCTGTTGACGATAACGGAGAGGATAAAGCGGCCTTGGAGAAAGAAAACACGAAAGTAAGCCTATCGGCGAGTAGTAAGATGGCCATACCCTTGACCTCGACTGTAATCGATCCTCTTGTTGCGACTTTCCCACCTCCGCCCGCAGCCACACACTGGTCCATAGCACCCGCCACACGCTCATACGTCTTTGCCCGTCCGCCACCGACGACGCAGGAGCTCGAGCAGAGTTTGACCGCCGAGTTCGGCCTCCCGCGTGTGGTCTATCGTGAGCCATACTTTGGGTCAGACGCCGACGTGCCCATGAGGCCGACGGTATTAGCAGGGAAAGAATTCCGGCTGAAGTCGGAGAGCGTGCGGTTCCTGGCCGAGTTTGACACGCAGAGGGGCACGGGTTGGGAAAAGGGAGGTGGGGATGGAGACGGGGATGGGAAGGGGAAGGAGAAAGAGAGGATACCAGGGGGGAAGAAGGAGGTGGTTGGCTTGGAGGCATGGAAGAGGGCGGAGGGCGGAGAAGGGAGGTCCAGTATTAAGACATGGACTGTGGCGAGGATGCCACCGAGTTTGGAGGAAGTGGAGCAGTGGCTGGAGAAAGAGAGAAAGCGAGTGGGGGGAGGCGAAGAGCTAAGTATGGAGGAACAGAGCCGTGAAGTGAGAGAGAAAGGTATGTACACCTGTCGAATTGGAATATGATAGTATCAAGGTGTACATTTGGTTTGAATGGTTTATTGTTGTTTTATTGTTGGTTTATATTATCCGTTTTACTTATCGAGTTGACCTTGTCTCTGGTGTGGGTTGTTGCGGTTTCAACTCGGTCACAGGAGACCAAATTACACCGTTGACGCCTTCTGTGAGCAAAAAAATGGAGGATGTTCCCCAGGTAACACCTCTTTTATTAGAGTACGAGCTGGCAGCTTTTCAGATGAAAGGATGCAAATTTGACGTTGAAATTGCGTACAGATCGAAGGGAATACGCCGAAGAACAAGTTTGGGTTTAAGTTTAGCCAGAACAAATCAGCGGCCGTCGTTCACGATAGACAAAATATCAATATTTTTAGTGTCGAGATTCATGGTAGGTTCCGACTACAAATTTTTGGTTTATTTTCCATGTGGTTTTTGATGCTGTGATTTATAAATATTATTGGTGCTTGATGTAATGGTTGAATATCTATGGTGTATCAAAGTCAATACTCGTGGCCAGCTCCTTCCAAATCCTAGCGAAGACCCAGTATCTGTGATTTTTTGGTGCTTGCAAACTGAAGATGACGAAATGCAGTCAAATGGATATCGACTGGGGTGAGTAGTTGCTTTTCCCTATTTTATTTATTTGATTATTGTTTTTTTGTTTTTTGATAGCTCTCTCTGTATATATACTTCATGGTTAGTTTTGACGCAAACGATGCTTACTTGCAGATATCGAGTTGGATTAATATTAACACATGATACCTTGAATGTCTCGAGGACCGGGCTTACTGGTAAGTGAAAACGAGACCGGTTATATTGTTGAGTAATTTTAACACTCTGGTATAGAATTATCTAGGGTTTATTTTGCAAGAGGTCTTTTGAATAACTGTTGCTGCAACCCCTGCCCATCAGGTTACGATATTGACTATGTTGTCGATGAACGATCAATGCTTGATGCCCTGATTGAAAAGGTGCGGCAATACGACCCGGATATCCTCACGGGCTATGAGATCCACAATTCTTCATGGGGCTACTTGATTGAGAGAGCTGACATGGCCTATCGTGAGTACTGGTCACATTGGTCAACGCAATGACATTGGTCAACACAATGTATGTCGGCAATGTAGGCTCAAAGATCTTAATGATTGCTTATCTTGAACCCACATTTCACCTTGCAGAGATCAACCTTCGCAGCGAGTTATCGCGTGTGATTCCTGCTACAACGCCAAAGTTTGGCCGCGAAGAGGACGCGTGGGGATTCCGCCAGACATCGAGCATCAATATCGATGGCCGGCACATGCTCAACGTTTGGCGCCTCGTGCGCAGCGAAGTGGACCTGAACGTGTACACTTTCGAAAATGTTGCGTTTCACATACTTCACGAGAGGTTTATATGTTTCATTTATTATTACATTCAAAATACTGGAAATAAAGATTGTTTTTACTGACCTTCTGCGATTGGTTGTATCAGAATCCCACATTTCTCTTACGCGACCCTCAGCACCTGGTTCACCCGCGGTCCAGCAATCCTCAAGTGGCGGGTACTTAAGTACTACATCGACCGGGTTCAACGCAATCTCGAGTTGCTCGAGGTGCCCGAGATCGTGAGCCGCACGAGCGAGTTTGCACGCTTGTTCGGTGTCGATTTCTTCTCCATCATATCGCGTGGGTCTCAGTTCAAGGTCGAATCCATGATGCTGCGGATCGCCAAGCCAGAGAATTTCATCATGATCAGCCCGAATAAGAAGCAGGTACGCGGCCCCCTTTCTCTCTCTCTCTCTCCCTCTCTCTTTCTTTCTCTCTCTCTCTCCCTCTTTCCTCCTCCCCCCTCCCAATAGCAATAGATTGAATGTTCGTTTCAAATAAGACTTGTATCAAATTCCTAGAATCGGCTCGGGAACCTGAGCACAAAGGTGTATAGTTAATACAAATAAACTTTTGAATGCTTACCCCTTAGGTGGCTTCACAGCGAGCCGCTGAATGTCTTCCGTTAGTGATGGAACCCGAATCGAAATTCTATAACAGCCCGTTGGTTGTGTTAGATTTCCAGTCGCTTTATCCATCCGTCATGATTGCTTACAATTATTGGTAAGTGCACTATATAGTTGGGCTATTTGAAAAGACTTTAGAGCTTCTGTACAATTTGAATGTGAACCGCTAAGTCTCGCTTATTCGTAAACAGCTATTCTACTTGCCTCGGCAAGATCGGACCGCCAGATGGGTCCAAGAAATTTGGTGTGACATCTTTAAATCTACCGACAGGGCTGCTCGATGTGTTCGGGGACTATATAACTGGTAAATTGTATCCCTTTTCTGACACAGTTACAACTCACAATAGCTGCATGTTCGTACGGTCATGGATTAATTATTATCGCTGTGCCCAGTTTCTCCAAACGGTTTGATGTATGTCAAGCCTTCGGTGCGGCAAAGCCTTCTTGCAAAGATGCTTAGTGAGATCCTCGAAACACGTGTAATGGTGAAGCGGTCAATGAAGGAAAACAAAAGTAATAAGGTCGGCCGTTTGGATATTCCTTATCTATAATATTGGTATACTTTGTATATTAAATGTGTACTCGAACTGTTCCTTGACACTCTACTTATAGGCTCTAGAAAAACTGCTTAACGCCCGCCAGCTTGGTTTGAAGTATATTGCCAACGTCACATATGGATACACCGGTGCAAGCTTTTCTGGCCGCATGCCAGGCGTGGAGATTGCCGACAGTATTGTGCAAACGGGGAGAGAAACACTCGAGAGGGTACCAATTTATTTTATTTGATTTGATTGTTGATGGTTAGTTCGCGTTTCAATAGCTAAGTTTTGTGAAATGGCAACCAACCCAAGGCCATCGATGTGATCAACTCCACTGACCGCTGGGGTGCCCGAGTCGTTTACGGCGATACGGACAGTGTGTTTGTGACTCTTCCTGGGAGAACTAAAGCTGAAGCTTTCGACATTGGAGCCGATATTGCAGAGACTATCACGAAGATGAATCCGGCGCCGATCCGATTGAAGCTCGAGAAGGTACCTGTATAACCAATTTTTTTTATTTACGTAAAAGCATTTTACGTAAAATTTATTGCAATAACGTTTTATTATTAGCTGACATGAATTTTTCTTATTTAAAAAAAAAATAAAAATAAAAATCTGATAGGTTTATCACCCATGCGTGCTCCTGGCAAAGAAGCGGTACGTGGGCTTTAAGTACGAAAGTAAAGATGAAACAGTCCCAGAATTTGATGCCAAGGGGATCGAAACTGTTAGAAGGGATGGTGTACCTGCTGTCCAAAAGATTATGGAACACTGTCTCAAGTGAGTATAGTATTACGTGTGGTGCAACTAAAGAAAATACTTGGCTCGGTAATTTTGTAATGTCGATCTTGTAACGTCGATTTTTTTTTTTTTCTCCTTTCGCCAATCACTATCGTCTTCTTTGTTATCTCAGAATTCTATTTCGAACTCAAGACCTTTCCGAGCTCAAGTCCTTTCTGCAGCGGCAATGGTCCAAAATCCTCGCCGATCGCGTATCTCCGCAGGATTTTATCTTCGCCAAAGAAGTTAAGCTGGGTTCTTACAGGTATATTATGTCGCTTTTCTAATTTGTTTTATCAATTTTTTTTTTCTTCTAATTTTAATATGTTACATTCAGCGAACGAGGACTACCGCCGCCTGGCGCCCTTGTTAGCACCAGAAAGATGGTTATCGATCCCCGATCCGAACCTCAATATGGAGAGCGCGTGCCTTACGTTGTTGTTCATGGCGGACCTGGTGCGAGGTTGGCCGATCAGGTTGTACCGCCAGAAGAACTATTGGAAAACAGGTTTGCGTCATTGATTTACAAAAATTTACTGAATTTGGTAGAATTTCTGGTATCATTGTTCATTTTACTTTGTGTTATAAGATCTCTACGGCTTCATGGGCAGTACTATATTACAAAGCAAATTATACCTAGCCTTGAAAGGGTGTTCAACCTCGTTGGTGCAGGTAAGGCATGCCAGAGGATTTTATCACTCCTTTGTTAATTTATCAGAAATTAATTAACATACCCCCGCCATCATTGTGACAAGACATCAAAGCATGGTTCAACGAGATGCCTCGTATACAGCGTGCCACCGCGTTTACAGCAACGCAACAGTCACGGTCAGGAGGTTTGACTTTTCGACAAAACAACGGAAGAACAATCGATCAATACTACACTAGTCAGCACTGTCTTGTCTGCCGGGAAGTCACCGAACTGGGTAACCGATTGGTTTCAATTTCAAGAGTATGGCGATCTGTGTGACATGGAATTAACTCGATTGATACAACCCTATTCCCTATTCATGTCGTATGTTATATTTTGGCCACAGAACTATGTCAAAATTGCCAATCGAATCCATCGATCTCTACATTCCACTTATCCATGAGGCAACACCGTGCGGAGGTCAAGTATGCGCAACTTCTCGATGTTTGTACTTCGTGCTCACAGATCTCGGCGGCCCAGGCTACCGTTGAGAGCGGGGTTGAAGCAGAATTGAACGACAGTATCAGCCGTCATCCCTGCGACTCAATGGATTGTCCCGTGTATTTTGAACGTGTGAAGGCAAGGAACGAGGTGAAGCTAACAATGAAGTATTCGGGCATTTTGGATAGATTGTTTGAAGAGAGGAGTGAGCCGGGGGCTGATGGAGCATTGTTGTTTGCGGGGCAAGACTTGGATTTCTGAAATGGGTTGTTGATACTAGTTTAGCACTTTTTGCCTAAAAATTCTGTTTGACAATAATACCTGATATGCAAGCATGTAATAAATGTACATTACACATCAGCGTGCAACTATTCGTTCCGGACGATCGGCAACAGAAACTCAACACCAGTAAGAGTCTCAAAGCGGAGATTTCATATCCATAAAAGTCCCTTTTATGAGCATGACCAGCAGTGTCTGTCTGTGCATTATATGTTATGTCTCTTTTATATATTTGACGTTATTATTCTTTCAACTCACATATGTAATGATCCGAATTTCTTCTTTTTTGCGAATCTTGTTGGTTTCTTTGAATGATTATTATCATTCTGTGATCAATCTCTTTCTCCACCCTTCAAAGAGACTTTATCCTAACTCCGAGAATTGTAACCTTTATTTCAAATGTTTGTACTTTGATGGCTATTTTGAGGCAAATGCACTATCGTTAAAACCGCAGGTACCCCATTTACTGCACCGCGATGCGAAATGGATTTCCGCAAGTTGATGATCTCGAGTGCATATGGGCGCTCCTAAAGGCCCTGCATTTTTTATTTGACGCCTAAAATTTTCCGTCAATTGCCGCCGGCACGCATAAATGTGAACAAGTTTCTCTTTTTATATGTATTTATTTATTATTGAATATCAAATGATATTCACAATGCATTTTTTTCTTCTTCTTGAATATTAGTCTCTGAAACCCAGCAGAGATAAAGAGATCAATGGGTATTGATGCATTTTAAATTGAGAGAACACCCAATCATGCTAGCCCCTCCGGTGGTATAATTAATTGTTGATGGTTTAATCTGTTGCAAAGATGATTTGATTTGATTTACGTACTTAGTATTTTAAATATTATAACAATAATGATAATATTAATTATGCAAAATTACTCACAGCAATCAATCTTGTATTTAGAGTCTTGATAGCAGTAAGACCCGGATGGGCAGTCGTAGGTGACGTAGACGTCTGAGTCACATTCAATGTAAGCGGGGGCTAGAGAGAGGGTTGGATCGTTATAAAGCATGTCAGTTTTCATTTTGTGCCAAAGTTCTCTAATGGAATTCGTTTAAACTCGTCGAATCAAATATATCTAGAGAGATTTTTCCAGTCAACTTACAGTTGCCATCCGATGAAACACAGTACTGGTCACCGTCGTAGTTGCAGGTCGCCGTAGGAGTGGCAGTTGTCTTGGTCTTTGTGGTCTTTGTCTTTGTAGTCTTTGTAGTCTTTGTGGTCTTGGAAGTTGTGACTGGAGTAGGGGTTGTGATCGGCGTAGTCGTCACTGGAGACGCCTTGCAGCCATTAAAGACGTTGTTCAGGTAGAGACCGAGACGGTAGCCACCTAACATGGAAAGAGAGAACAAAAAACGCGGTGGTGTTAATTTATACTCTTTATTTTAAGGCAAAAATCTCTCGATTGATCAGACCAAAGCATGAAAACGTACCCTTAGCCAGCTGCTGGTCAATGATAGGATATGCGGCATTATAGTAAGCGCCTCCCAAATCGGCCGATGGATTAGAGAGATAGTCCGTCCAGACGGAAGAGCTGATTGAAGGGTTCACACTGTGAGTATGGGTCATGATGCGATTTGTGAACCACGCTCCAAGATGCCAGATTATAAATATGATACCAACCCGCAGTCGATACCGTTGGTATCCTGAGCCCACGTTATCGGGCATTCCAGGTTACCAGTACCAGTCGTGCCCACCTTTGAAGGGTCAACGCAAGCAGCCCATTGGTCTATTTGTTTTCCGATTCGGAAAGGATCAATGAGTTTGAGGATTTTGTAATTTGAAACATGCAAAAATTGGTGTAAGTGACACGAAACATACCCTTCAGTGACGAATAGCTCCCGCTTTCCAGGTTGTTGATCAAGCCCTGAGCATAGTCAGTCATGCTGTTGCTGTAATCGCTCTTCATGTGTTTTGCAATCATGGTTGTGTCCCTGGATGCGAGAAATAAGAGATGTGGACGATTAAGCATGTGCTGATTGGCATGAAAATATGGACAGCTCAAACAATGAGTGCAATTACGAACCAGATGTAGTGGAGATTCAACTTGCCGTAGGAGTCTGACGAGACACCGTCGAATGTGACATCGTCGTTGTTGCCACCAACCTGGACGATATGGGAATAGCATAAATAAATAATTTGAATACAGAAACGAAACTTTATGAAATATTCGAGATTCATTATGCTACTCACGTCACGCCCACAAACGTGGAGCGGCTGGGTGATGTCGCCAAAGAAGTGGATAATGAATTTGAGGGCCTCATCCTTGGCGGTGACGGAGCTGGAGGAGCAGAGGATGCCAGTATAGTTCTATTTGTAGAGGATAGGACATGATGAAATAAACTTATTAAATGCCTTTGTTATAGCTGGACGGCACGGCGAAAACATTAATACGTACGGTGATAGCGGAGACCAAGCAACCTCCAGCAGGGCAGTCACGGGTATCCACTACATGTCAAAAAGAAAATTTAGGATCCGCCCGATCAAATGAGTCGGTGTGCAGAATGATTCTCATTTTTTTCGTACCATAACCGCAAGAGGATGGTGGGGAGTCATTGGTATCAGCAAAGTGGAGCCCCTTCGACCATGTGTACCCAGCCTCGTACTTTACAGCGTCAGCCCATGTGGCGGCTGGAGCAAGAGAGCCAGTGTAGGAAGGCTCAGACTTGAAGATGGAGGCAACCGAGGCAGACGCTTTGGGCGAGAGATAGTTTTGCGCAACCATGCCCACAAGCTGATGGCCTTTAGGACCGGAATGAGATGATGAATTGCATCAATCAAATGTGTTTTCGCATATGTGTGTGAGGATTAGCCTAGCAACCATGATTTGGTGATTTAAGCTTTTTCATTCATATACTTACCGACGCCACCCCATGAGAAAACGCTGGGCAAAGAAGCAGCGAGAAGAGTCAAGGTGATGATGTTGATTTTGGTCATGGTTAAAAAAAAAAACAAAAAAACCTATTATTATTATTATTATTGGTCGAGAAGAATAATTTGTATGGGTGTCGGTCGCTCCAGTATCTTTTATACGATTTTTCGTTGCCGTATTGGGTTTTACTCCGTCACATGCGGATGAGCCACCTCCGCTCACAAAAAAAAAAAAAAAAAAAAAAAAAAAAAAAAAAAAAAAAAACTAGACGAGCGATGAGTTCCATCATCGGTACCACTGTTCGCTTTAGGCAATATGTGTAATTCCAAGGCATGTGGACAGTAGTCTGGGCCGGGTTTGGAGGGAATTGCGGAAGAAGGGAGGACTGGGTCCTCGGAACGGAAATGAGTTAATTTCTTTTATTTGCCATCTTTGGCATTTGCCATCTTTGGCGGAGAGACGATCCGGGGCCATTTTTAAATTTGGAGGAAGTTGCCCCAATTGCCAATTGCCCTATTGCGCATTCTGCCCAAGTCAGACACACACGTCTCTAGTTATATAACTGATTGCTATATATAAATATAGCATTCATATAGTTACAACATCGCCACCTTAATCCTTCGACTCAAGACAATCCTGGAATAATCTTCCTTTCGTAGACAGATCGCTCCAACCTCGTATCTTTTGCCCATGCGCGTTAACGTATGGTTATCGTTCCTCCGTCGTGATTGTTGACTATTAAAAAAAAAGTCACGGATCAACGGGACCGAGAGTGGGGATACCCCAGAGCTGGCCCTGCCTGCACGGGTCGAAGTGGCCGATGCACACGTGATATCAAATATTCCAGAGGGCACGTGCAGGCATCATTGGCTTTCAATTAAAAAAAAGAAAGCAATGGTTTCGTGACTATTCGATTCTCAATTCCAGTAAGCGCAAAGTTGCAAAGTTTCTCCTTGTCTCCTTCGACTGGATCTCACTCTCTTTTGAACACGTGTAGGTGTTCCGCAAAGCCGAGATGAAGAATAGGCGTCAAATGGTCGGAGTTCGGGCAGACGAAAAGATCTTAACATCTAATAAAAAGCATCCGTCAAACCGAATAGTGAAACCAAGCCAACCAAGGCAAGATGTTCTTGTTTATAGAATAGGCTTCATGAGCTTTTTTTTTTTTTTACCAATTGGGTGCTTTTTTTTCTCTCTCTCTCTCTCTCTTTGTGGAATTACGAATTGTGTGGACATTGAGAATGACAATAGGGCCTTTAATTTTGCAATTCCACCGCTGGCCACGAAATGGGCAATTGTATGATTCGATCGACCGCCATTGCACCCTAGGGTGGTAGAGACAATTGGTATCTATCTACAAAGAGAAGAACGGAACGTGGTTTGCGCCACATTTTTCATCCTCGTGATGGAATGTTGGCTAACGTCATCTGATACACAGCCTCTTCCTCTACGCCTCAACTTGCAACATGCCTGATCCTTTCATTGCTTTACCGACAGAGGTCTCCTTGAAAGCCCTCTCCTTTCTTAGCCCTCGGACTCTAGTCTATATTTCCATCGTCTCAAAACTGTGGTATGCCTTGACAAACTGCCCAGATCCATGGAGATCCGTGACACCCATCTCCGACATTCAGGCCACCGCCGACGAAATGAAAGGCTTGAGCGCCGAGTACAGCCGTGAGCGACTTCATCGTATAACGACCAAAGATGCTTTTCAGGCCAGTTTTGTCGAGTTTCCTCCTTCAACCGAAGTGACGCTGGATGCAGCCGCTCGCTCTGCGAAACTGGGACTGGGAAAACAGTTTGCGAACTGTTGCCATAATCCTAAATTGTTCTTTATACAAATGAGTAAGTGTGGCCACTATCTTAATTGCGCTTCATGAATAATTTCACACATTATACCTAATTCACCGATCTCCTAACACACTCTCAGCCACTTTTATTCGCCGCATCGTCTCTCCTCTCCCAGCCGAATACTTGTCAGACTATCATGCGGGCGAGTATCATGCGATGCGTAACCTCCTTCAACATGGACTTGCAGCAAGCACCACGGACGAATATGATTTTCAGGACATTGGCCAGACCCTATCAGCGCATGCGTTCTGGAGCAGCACGGGGAGCAGGACCGGCGACGTGGACGACGTCAAGTCACGCGAGTGGCTCTGCTACAGGATGGAGGCGGATATGTGTGTTATTAAATGGATTGAGATTACTCCTTACATGGTGGGTGTCATGGATGATTAGCTGCAATTTTCTGTTTTGATATTTGATTCTCTGGTATGAGACTGAGTTTCGGCATGTGGAATAGAGCTTATTGATGCCTTTCCATTGGACTGCTATACCACAGGCGACCTGGCAAATACAGAATAATAATGAGTATGGAAAATATGACATCCTCATCATGCCGCCACGTTAGAGCATACTCTATGATGCTCGCGCTCACATCTGTTTACTTTGTTCGCTTCCCCCTATTTTCAGGCATCCAATATATGCTCCCAAGCGCATCCGATTTTCCTTAGGCTTTTCAGATAATCCGACCCAGATGCATTACCATTCGCGCTGGTTTGATGTGGCGTGTACTAATGGTATGAATTCTTAGGTAGCGTCACTCTCGAAAATTTGCGCCCTGGTTCAAAAAACACCACCTTTGGAGCCTACCTACCATGACTTGATTCGAAGTTCTAACGTTTACATCGTTCTCGCGCCCGATCTGCACAGCTCCCCAGACTTTCCCGCTGTCCCCCGATCTCGCCGTGGGCGAGTATCTCTTCATCACCATTAAGGGCAAATACACGTGCGTATCACATGCATCCATGGGCTTTGTGTGGCATGAAACCTTTTTCCCTAAAAAAAAAAAAAAAAAAATTACCTTCCCTTCCTCCCTTCCTCCCTACGCCCACAGGACTCAGCCGGTTGACGATCTCTACTACACCGTGTTTGATTCCGTCAAGGCGTATGGTGCGTGCATCGACCCGCAATCCCAGCACTTTGGTGAGCTGTCCAGGACTCTTTGGAAGTGGAGACGCGAGATGCTGAAGATGTTGGAGTACGAAGAAGAGGCTGATAGGGAAAAAATTATTGAGTGAGAGCCTGTTGGAGAGAAGGTCGTTGCGGTGGCTCTCTGTTGCCACGAACGTTTGTATCTCGATCTACCTTCCGGGTTGTGCATCGCGGATGATCGATAAAATGGCAATAGTGTCGCGTATTTTCTTTCTCCTTCTTTGTATCTTTATGTGAAAGATGTTAAAAGATGGTTTAGTTAATTGGACAATTATGCCTGCACATTGTTCTTTACATGCGCAAACATATCTCTAGATCAATTGAAAGGTCTATAGGTATTAACAAAGTAACAAAGCAGACCATATGGAATGATTTTATGTTGCTTCTTTGTGGCATGTGGTTGTCCTCAATTATTTCATTGTTTCGATATTCCTTTTTTTTTTTTTACTGTGCTATGGATATTTG
>RBNK01001768.1:0-13513 GCA_003990785.1 Endogone sp. FLAS-F59071 | reverse complement strand
AATACTACCGAATCACACAACTCTGGAATGAAGAAGTTGAACATATCTGGAACCAGAAAGATAGAGAAATCTGTCAACGAGCCCTCAAAGCAGCACTCCCTGCCTATAATGCAAGAATGGCTGAACGAATTTATCAACTATTCAAGCACAAGCCTAGTGCTTTGAATCACTTTCGATGCAGTAATCACCAACTACATCAACTGACACAAAATGAAATGACGGAGCTAGAGGAAGAAGTAAAACAGTTACAAAGGGATTTCTCCAAGTTAGAACTGTACCTTGAAGTCTAACTCGCAGAAAGGAAGGAGATGTGATGGAACATTTTGTGATGACATACAATTTGATCATGTGGAATCAAGTCATGTGACCTTTAACGTTGTTGAGACCTTTAACGTTGTTGAGACCTTTAACGTTGTTGAGATCCGCAATCACGCTATAACCTAAAATAGTATTTCGATCTGATATATTATTTCGTCGCCCAATTACATTATAACCTGATATATCATTTTATTCTATCTTAGCCAATCAATTTGTACCTTATATTTAGCCGAGCCAATCAGAAATTCAAGTAGTAACCTGGGTAGCTGCCCGTATAGCACCTTGTAATTTCTTATAAATACCCCGCTTGCAATTATCAATAAAATTCGGACTGCAACGAGCTAGGGAGCTTACAACAGACAACCCAAGAGATACTGAAGCCTTACTCAAGGAGTAAGCAATTGGATAGTTTCGAGATTCTAACAGATACACTTTATTCAATCAATCACATTTTATTCTTGCTAGTTAACACCTATATCGACACCCTTCTTAAGACACTACCGCATAAACCGCTAAGACCCCTAAACCGTATTTTCTGCACTTGCTCGATTCCGAGTATTTCGCCGTTAATATATTTTAGTCCGTCACAACATATATATATATTCACAAAGGAAAAAGGTCGAAACTGGCACCCCAATCCAAAAAGCTTAAAATGATTGGCTATTATGATAAAAAGAAGGCATATAGGCTCTGGGATCCAACCAATAGGAAGATAGAGATCAGCTGCGACATCACATTTAATGAATCTATTATATTAAAATCCCCAACAATCATTAACCCAGAAGATCAAGAATATATTATTGAAGTGATCATTGGAGAATGCAAGATTGATGAAAAAAGGTAATATCTGGTAAAATGGCTAGGTTATGACAATGATGATGATAACATCTGGGGGCCAATCGAACAATTGATAGATACTGAAGCTCTACAAATTTGGCAAGATCGCATGCCAGAAGCTAATTTAATTGAATTGACCAATGACCCAATAACCTACAAGGAAGCAATTTCCCTATCTGATGCAAAGCTTTGGTAGGAAGTGATCAATCAAGAGCTTAAATCACTTAAAAATAATGATATGTGGACAATTGTACCTGAGGTACCTGTGGGACGCAAGCCAATTGGATGTAGATAGGTATTTAAAAAAAAGCTCAACACTGATGGATCAGTTGCCAGGTATAAGGTGAGATTAGTTGCCAAGAGATATTCATAATAGCAAGAAATTGATTACGATAAAACATTTGCTCCTATGGCAAAATTTACATCAATCAGGGCACTCTTATCGATTGGTGCAGTCTTAAACTTAGAAATTCACCAAATGGATGTAAAAACTGCGTTTCTGAATGGCGATCTTGATGAGGAGATCTACATGATGGTACTTGAAAGAATTGACCAATCGGAGCTGTTACCAAGAGCTGTGTGTAAGCTCAATCGATCATTATATAGACTAAAGCAATCACCTTATATGTGGAATCAGAAGATCAACAACTATCTCAGCCAATCAAATTTTACAAGACTATAATCAGATCACAGCATTTATCTAAGAAGAAGACAAGATGATCAATCACTGATAATTATTGCCATATATGTCAATGATTTACTAATTCTGGCTGATTCTATAGAAACAATGAACAAATTTAAGGCAGAGCTTAGCAATGTATTTGATATGATGGATTGTGGTGAAATTAAACATTTTTTAGGTATTCGAGTTATATGTGATCGAAAAACACACACAATCACAATTGATTAAAGTCACTTTGCCAATCAAATCATTACAAGGTTTAACATGACAGATGCCAAGCCAATTAGTATATCTCTTAATTCATCTATTCAACTCAAAGCTGAAGGGAGAAAATCCACAGACCAAAATCTATTCAGATAAATGATTGGTAGTATAATGTACCTGATGATCGGGATGAGACCTGATCTAGCTGCTGCTGTTAGTATTATCAGTCAATTTTCAGCCAATCCAATGCAAGAACATCACTATGCTCTCAAATGAATATTAAGATATATTAAAGGAACAGCTAATTATAAGCTGTGCCTTAGATGCAATCAGGATCTAAGACTGATCGGTTTTAGTAATACCAACTGGAGAGGAGATATTAATACATAATGATCAACCACGGGCTATATTTTCAACCTATCAGGGGGAGCCATCAGCTGGTCAAGCAAGCGCCAACCAACCATTGCCCTATCAACAACTGAAGCAGAATATATGGCATTAGCACATGTAACGAGAGAAGCCATTTGGCTACGCACCCTATTGGATGAGCTAGGATATTTACCAAATTGTGTGACAACCTTATTTAAAGATAACAAATCAGCAATTGCCCTTGCCAAAAACCCAATTAATCATGCTTGATCAAAGCATATTGATATTCAGCACCACTTTATTCGAGAGAAAGTTAAATCAAAGGTGATAGATATCGTTTATATGGTGACAGATGAAATGATCGCTGATACATTAACCAAGCCACTTGCATGACCCAGACTTGAAATGTTGATCACAAAAATGGGCTTACATAACTAACTTTTTTTTCTTCTTCAAAAACTTTTATTTCCTTTATCATATTACTCTTATCACTTAAGTAGTATTCTATATATAGTTATTTACAGTAAATGTACTTCATGAATGCCATTCATGATATATAGTTAAACATTTTATTTTTTATTTTATTTATCGAGATATGTCAAGTAGAGGGAGTGTTGAAATTATTAGCTTATTATATCTCTCTCTCTCTCATCAACAATTGATGTTACGTCACTCAATCATGGCTTAGATGATCGTTATCTGTATCGACCAATCATATATTAGTATTAATAAATATATGCATATTTGGCTTCATGAGCCAGTGTGCTCTTTACCCCAAAAACACATTCGAAGATCAAATTTCAACAACATTGTTATATATATTCTACTATATTATCTTATATTGCTAGCTACTATATATTGTTGAAGTTTGATCTTCAAATGTATGTTTGGGGTAAAGAGCACACTGGCTCATGAAGCCAAATATGCATATATTTATTAATGCTAATATATGATTAGTCGATATAGATAATGATCGTCTAAGCTATGATTGAGTGACGTAGTATTGATCATCGATGAGAGAGAGATATAATAAGCTAATAATTTCAACACTCCCCCTGCTTGACATATCTTGATAAATAAAACAAAAATAAAATGTTTAACTGTACATCACGAATGGCATTCATAAAGTACATTTACTGCAAATAACTATATATAGAATACTACTTAAGTGATAAGAGTGACATGATAAAGGAAATAAAAGTTTTTGAAGAAGAAAAAAAGTTAGTTATATAAGCCCATTTTTGTGATCAATATTTCAAGTCTGGGTCGCACAAGTGGCTTGGTTAATGCATCAGTGATCATTTCATCTGTTGCCATGTAAATGATATCTATCACCTTTGATTCAACTTTCTCTCAAATAAAGTGGTGCTGAATGTCAATATGCTTTGATCGAGCATGATTAATTGGGTTTTTGGCAAGGGCAATTGCTGATTGGTTGTCTTCAAATAAGATTGTCACACAATTCAATAAATATCCTAGCTCATCCAATAGAGTGCATAGCCAAATGGCTTCTTTCGTCACATGTGCTAATACCATATATTCTGCTTCAGTTGTTGATAGGGTAACGGTTGGTTGGTGCTTGTTTGACCAGCTGATGGCTTCCCCTAATAGGTTGAAAATATAGCTCATAGTTGATTATCATATATTAATGTCTCCTCCCCAGTTAGCATCACTAAAACTGATCAGCTTTAGATCCTGATTGCATCCAAGGCATAGTGTAAGGGGGTTTCTCCTAAACCGCCTGTGAGGAAGCGTCTGATGATACTAATCCGCGTTGGACTTAGGAATCTCTGAGTATGTCACAAGGTTTCTAAGGTATCGAAAGTACTTTGTTTCTTTGTAAGATTATTAATTGTAAATTTCAGACTTATAGTCTTTAGTGCTTTTGGTGTGTGTAGAAGGGGGGTGAGATCTTTAGCTCTCAAAAGGATCTTGAGTATGCACTGCTATTGAACTGAAGTTTATTAAATAAAGATTTGAGGGATATTTATACAATTTCTCGAGGTGCTATACGGGTAGCTGCCCAGGTTACTACTCGAAAACTATTGGCTATTCAAAATATAAACTAATTATGAATTTATATGATATAACGAGTTATATAAGTTATGGATTTAAGATGGTTAAAGATTTAAGATGGTTAAAAGATTTAAGACGGTTAAAAGGTTTCACAAATCAAGGAACTGTTCCAATTGGTCGAAATCTCTTTGTATTATATGGATTTCTTCTTTAAGTTCTTCAAAGGCAATTTGAGACAGTTGGTGAAATGTGGATGGTCTAATTCTGATAAGTCTTTTCAAGGCAGCTGGTCAGAATTGGAAGAGTCCATAAATCCGGAGGGCAATCCTTTGAGATTGGAGGGGAATCCCTTGATGTAGTGCTCGTTTGCATGCTTCTGCATGTCGTCGGTCCCATACATGTTCGAGATCTTCTTCCCAGATCCTAGCGATCTTATAGTAGGCCTGAAATTCATCTTGTGTTTGTCGTTTCTGAGCAATGTCAATATTTTTCATTATTATTTGAGTCCTTTGTAGGGCAGATCCTTCCTCTGGTAGTAGTTCGGATGGAGGGTCTTCTAAGGCTTGGTATGCTTCAATGACTCGGCTACGAAGGTATTCATTATTGTTGAATCGGGGCATGGTTGTTCATTATGTTTCTGCAAATGTTTTATTGCTGCTTTTATATCTATCACTCTTACAACTCTTCCCTCTTTGAGAAAATAGCGTCCATGCTATTTCTGTAAGGACTTGTGATATTTTTCCAGTGCTTCATCTACGTTTATCAGATTGCTAAGCGGTTTCCATGTAGCATCGTGTAAGGGGTATCCTTTCCACTTGATTAGGTATTGCGGTGTCGATCTGTTGCCTTGTTTGGTAATCCGTTGATCTAAGATTTCTTCTACTTTGAATTCTTCTGCATCATTGACCAAAATTGGTGCGGGTGGTATGACTTGTCTATCCGGAAACAGGTCATCATTATTCGGTGTGTAATGTTTCAGTAGTGATACATGAAACATGGGGTGAATTCTCATTGTTGGTGGTAAGTCCAGTTTGTAAGTAACAGCTGATATTTTTGTGATAATCTTGAATGGTCTGAGAAACTTGTTCTGAAGTTTCTTTGAAGGTTGATTAGATAATTGTCGCAATGTGATATGTCTTGAGGACAGTAGGACCATTTCGTCTATCTCAAATGATTCTTCACGCCTTTTTTCGTTTGCGTATCTTGTCTGTTGTACTTGTGCTTCGCGAATTGCATCTTGTGCTTTGGTCAGCAGATTGGTTATTCATGTGGTGAAGTTATCAATGGCTTGTACTGTTGATTCGACTTTTTCTAGTAACAAGGTTGCTGGTGTCAGCGGGTGATAACCATAATTTAGGAAGAATGGCGATAGTTTCGTTGACTTTTGCTGAGCATTATTGCATGCGAATTCGGCGGCAGTTAAGCATTCGTCCTAATCATTCTGTCAATAGTTGACGTAAGTTCTAAGCATTTGTTCCAATGTTTGGTTCATGCATTCTGTTTGTCCGTCAGTCTGTGAGTGAAATGCAGTTGAGAGTGCTATTTTTGTTCCAAGTGTTTTGAATAGCAATTGCCAAAAGTTGCTTGTAAACTTTGGATCTTGGTCACAGATAATAATTCGTGGTAATCCATGTAGACGAAAAATATTGTCGAAAAATATTTTTGCTACATCCGGTGCAGTATCAGTTGTTTTACTTACAACAAAGTGAGTTTGTTTGCTAAGTCGATTGACGAAGACAGTTATTACATCTTTCCCAGATGTTGTTTTCGGCAGTTGGACAATGAAATCCATACTGATTTGTTCCCATTTTTTGGCAGGTACAGATAGTGGTTGTAATAGTCCAGCAGGTGATTGTCTAAGTGTTTTGTTACGTTAACAGGTGTCACAAGAGGCTATGAAGCTCTTGGTGCTTGTAAACATTTTTGGCCAGTAAAAGTTTCTGGTGAGTGCTTCGTAAGTCTTATCAAATCCGAAGTGGCCTGCTAAAGGTATATCATGGTGTTCTTGTAGAATCTTAATTCGAAGATTTGATGGTATGAAGAGTTAGTCTTCATAATAGAGGTTGTTGTTTTGAATCTTGAATTTGTTTGTTGTATCTGGTTTGGTCTTGAGTTCTTCTATGATTTTTTGCGCTTCTTTATCTAACTGGACTCCTTCTTGAATTTCTTGTATCCAGTTGTCTGTGATTTCGATGATGGCTTTGATTTGTTCATCCTCCTGTTGTTGGCGAGATAATGCATCTACCATGACATTTAGCTTTCCAGGTTTGTAGATTATTTCAAAGTGATAATTGTTGAGGTGATCCATCCATCATGCTTGTCGAGTGGAGAGGGTTGGTTGTTTGTTCAGGTACTTGAGTGATTCATGATCTGTATAGATCAAGAATTTGTTGCCTATCAGATAGTGTCTCCAAGCCTGTGTTGTATCAATTATTGCGAGTAACTCTTTTTCGTGAACAGAGTAGTTTCTTTCTGTGGATGTTATTTTTCTTGAATAGTAGGCGATAGGTTGGTCTTCTTGTGAAAGTATAGCTCCAATTGCATAATCTGAGGTGTTAGTAGTTACTACAAATTGTAGGTTCTGAGCTGGGCTTCTAAGGATGGGTGCAGTTGTTAACTTTTCTTTTAAAGTTTCGAAGGCTGTATCATGGTTGTCATTCCATTCTTGAATAACATTTGTACCTGTAACTGTCAGATCATATAGGCATGCTACAATTCCTGTGTAATTCTTGATAAACCTTCGATAGTATCCTGCTAGTCCTAGGAAGGATTGTATTTCCTTGATTATTGTTGGTTTTTCCTATTTCCTGATTGTCTCGATTTTTGCAGGGTCGACTAGAATGCCTTGTTCATTGATTCGGTATCCAAGATATGCAACTTCTTTTTGTAAAAAGTTACATTTGCTGAGTTTAGTATATAACTGATGTTTTCTCAGGATCTCCAGTACTTGGCAGAGATATTGTAAGTGTTCTTCTTTTGTTTTGCTATAGATCAGTATGTCGTTGATGTAGACAACTACAAATTCGTCAAGTAGTGGTCTGAATATATTATTCATCAGTCCTTGAAATGTTGCAGGTGCGTTTGTCAGTCCAAAAGGCATGACTTTCCATTTGTAATGTCCATATTGAGTTCTAAATGCTGTTTTCGGAATGTCTTCTTCAGCAATGTGAATCTGGTGGTATCCTGATCATAAGTCGATTATCGAGAATATGGCTGCTCCTTTGAGTCAGTCAAATAATTCCATGATGTTGGGTAATGCATATCGGTTCTTGATAGTTATATCGTTGAGTTGTCGATAGTCAATACACATTCTAATTCCATCCTTCTTTTTAACAAATATGATAGGTGCTCCAAAAGGTGATGTGCTAGGTTGAATAGATCCTTATTCAATTAATTCTTCTAGAGTCTTCTTGAGTTCTTGTAACTCTGGTCCAGATAATTGATAAATTTTCTTGAATGGTGGTTCTGCACCAGATATTAAGTCAATTCGGTGATTAATACTTCGTTTCAGTAGTAGTCCTTCTGGTAAGTTTATAGGAAATCGGTCTGCGAATTCAGTGATAAGTGGTTGTAAAGATATGTCCAGGCTATTAATGTCTATGTCCGTTTCGGTGGTAATTTTAGCAATGTCCTTTTCTGTAATAATATAGCAGTAAACTATGTCATCTTTTTCGAGATGTTAGTAGAATTTTTTAGCTAAGTAGAGTCAGATCTTGCCGTTTCTTGATTTGGAGACTAATTTGATATCCTTGTTTCGATGAGTAAATTCCATAGTTCCGCTTGGCCAGTCGATGTTAGGATTCTTCTGATCTAGCCAACTCTTTCTGAATACTATACTTGGTCCGGGCATGCCTATGATTTCGAAATTCAATGCATCCTGGTATGATTCGATTGATATTGGAAGGTTCTTGGTAGTATGGGTGACTTGTTGGGTTCCTCTATCGGCGACTTCTACAATTATTGCTGCTTCGCGGGGTGACTTGATTACTTTGAGTTGATCGGCTAGCTGTTTGCTGATAAAATTGCATATTGCTCCACTGTCGATCAGTACGTTGACTGTTTCGTTCTTCATTGTTCCTTTGTAGAAGAGAAGTTCTGTCTTCTTTCCGAGTGATGATAAGGTTCCATGTTCTACTTTTTCTTTTGTATCTTCTACTTTCATTTTTTCGATAGACCACATGTCTGTTGTATCTTCGATTGACCAATCCATTTTCTTCTCCTTGGTTGGTAATTTTATAGCTTTGCGTGCTTGTTTTGCTTCTTCTTCTTCCTTTGCTAACTGTTGAATCTGTGGTTTCTTGCTTTCTTCTATGCAACTCCAGCATTTCCAGGCATTGTCTGCACAGTAGGTTCTATTTCCATGAGGACAGCATCTATATGGTACTATTCCTTGTACCATTTTCAGGTACCATCGTTCCTCCTTGGTAAGTGTGGGTTTCTTTTTGTCTATTGATCTGAATCCTCCTGCAGCTCGTTCAGTTTTCGGAAGCTGTTCTACAACTTTGGCTGTTACTAAGTTATCCAGTTTGATGAATACAAATTGCGCTAGCTTGGCTCCTTTGGTGACTCGGTATTTGTGGTGCGCTGATAAGTTGTGAACTGCAAGTATAATTTTGCCAGTGTAGTCTGCATCAATAACTCCTGCTTTAATTGAGATTCCTTCCTTGATTTTGCTGCTTTTATCCAGGATTTGTATATAAGTTCCAGTTGGTGGCTTTAGAGCGATTTCTGTTTTGATTAGAAAGATGGATCCTGGTGGGATCAGAGCATCTTTATTTGTATGGATATCATATCCTGCAGAGTTTGCTGTTCCCTTGGTAGGTACTATAGCATCCGGGTGTTTCTTTTTGACTAGGAAGTTGGTTTCGTTGTTGGTTTCTTGTATCATGTATAGTCGTTCATCTTCTGATGATTCTTCCTGTTCTTCTTCTTCATCTTCTTGCCTTCCTTCTTCAATATCGGCCAGTTCTTGCCAAGTGCCATTGTAGGCTGGGTTGCATCCCTTGCCATCAATAGTAGATGAGTCATGGACAGTCCAAAGATCTTGTGGGTAGATTTCGTCCCAATATACTCCTTGTTTATATCTCTTCTTGTCTCCCCAGAACTTTCCTTTGCCAACGTATTGATAGCTTCTCCAGAAAATATCATAAATTTCTCCAGTGTTGTTGGCGTAGGGGTGTGGGTTCTTGCCATGGTAGGGTCCATTGTTCATTAGTGGCATCTGTCGGCATCTTGGTTGTGGTTTTATTCTTCGATCCTTCTTTTTAATGGTGAGGAAGTCTTCTACTTTGGATTCATCTGGTATGAGGTGAGTTGTTGAACAGTTGTACATGTGTTCTGCATAATAGATGTGTTGGTTACAAAATGGGCATCTTGTTTGCACCATGTTCCAATTGATGAGGGTGATTTGTTCTTGCTCGTTCAACTTGCGGTATCCTTGGCCATATTTCTCTTCAATTACGTACAGTCGGCTAATGTCTCTTGGATCCGTTTCTTCTTCGGCGGCTATGCTTTTGCTTGTGCCTTTGGTTTCTTCTTTCTTCATGATCTTTTCTCCCGAAACAGTATAAGTACTTCTACATTCAGGTGCAATATGTCCACATCTTCCACAATTGAAGCAAGTCTTTATTTTCTTCCAGTCATCCTTGTTTTCATCCTTCTTGAAATTGTTTCGCCATGTCGGGTTATTATTGTAGTTTCCTCATCCTCCTCTGAATCCTCCTCGGGGGTTAAATCCTCCTCAATGGTAAGTGTCAGTTATTGGTTTGCTGCTTGAGCCTGAGTTGTTATTCTTGTTTTCTGTTCGTGTTTGTTGTGCTGATAGAATTGTATGCGCTGATTTGATGACTATGCCGAAACACCATTGTTTGTAAGCACATGGGCTCCCTCTCTCCTTAATGCGAGTTTCAAGCCACTGTGGAAGGGTCTTGAATAAGGTGTCGGCTCATGCACCACAAGTGATGTGATTGTCATCGTCATAAGGCATCCCAATGATAATGAGATCGGCGTCGATTTCTGTGGCGAAAGCTTCAAAGGTTTTGTTTCCTTCGGTGTTAAATCTTGCTGTGGCTAGTCGTTTCTTTGCTTCGGTGATATGTGCGCTACTGCGGAATTTATCAATCAGTAAGGATCTAAGACCTTGTTGGACGGGAATGTTTGGATATCCTAGTTGGGCTGCATTAGCTACTTGAGCTGCTACCAAAGTTGTATCTTGCCAGATCAAAGGTTTTCTAGGTAGATTTTGCCACCAGATTGCTGCCGATTTTCTGAGAAATCCAGCAATTTTGTTGACTTGTGCATATGACTTGGTATATACTTGTTCAGGTATATGATTGATGTTGTTGGTGAGTCTATCATCTGGTACTCGATCATTATTCCAGCTGTTAGCATTGTAATTGGCTTCAACAGCTGATATGAATGTAGCAACTTCTTTTGCTTCTCCATTAAAAGGTTGTAGGTTGACTGCTTTGGTTGTCTGACTGAGTTGTACTACTTGTCCTACAAGTGCAGTTAAGGCTACTACTTGTGCGGTCAGTGTGGCTATTGTGGCGTCGGCCATTATATCGGTAAATGTAGTTGGTGCAAGTAGTGGTGATGTTGGAAGTTCATTTTCTCCTCTGTTGGTTTGTTGGAAGTATTCTTTGACTTCATGATCAAGTATTTCGTCTTCTGAATCGAGGTCTTTTGATTCTTCAAGTATGTCAGCTTCGAGTGTGATTCTTCGAATAGTTGTATCGGCATCTTCAATAAATGCAGTATCAGCTTCATGATAGATAGTTGTATCAGGTTCGTATAAGTCACTTATGTTGGTTGCTTCTCGAAATGTTGGTTTGCTCAGTCCAAGTGTATGTCGGAATGTAGATGTTGTGAGATTGATGGGTTCTTTGATCGATAGTGGTGTGATAGGTACAGTAGGTCCTAATGGTGTTGTTTCAGCAAATCGTGTGAGGTCTTCTGCTACTAATTTCTCAAATAATCTGTTCGCAATTCTATAGTAAACAGTGCCTTGGTATGTTGAGTAGTCAAATTGTGAGTTGGTAATCCACTCTTTGATAACTTAGCGATTATTATATCCTTGTACGGTAGATGTAAGGTTGGTGAATTGGTGTTCTGCTCATGTGATGAAAACAATGTCACAATCTTCCTTGATGTTTTCGTAGAGGAAATCTTGAAATGCTTCGAAGTAGGCTTCAGTTGTAAGAGGGTTTTCAAATTCTTCTAAAAGTTCATTGTAGAGTTCAAGGTATGTTTCGCCTTGTAAATGAGCTACTGTTGTTGAATCAGTGCTTCGTAGCAATTGCTGATATTGCGTCCACTTGAAGGGTTCTATGATATATGTAGCCTCTCTGGCTGTTGAAAGTAAGATATGTGTGGTGTTTTTAGTAGCACTCCGAGTACGTTGGTCGTGTCTAAAGGGAATTGGTAATTCTAGGCCTTTGTAAAATTATTAGTAGTATGTTTCTGATTATTATAATGGTTTTTCGTTACCGCTGCTACCAAGTTGTAAGGGGGTTTCTCCTAAACCGCCTGTGAGGAAGCGTCTGATAATACTAATCTGCATTGGACTTAGGAATCTCTGAGTATGTCGCAAGGTTTCTAAGGTATCGAAAGTACTTTGTTTCTTTGTAAGATTATTAATTGTAAATTTCAGACTTATAGTCTTTAGCGCTTTTGGTGTGTATAGAAGGGGGGTGAGATCTTTAGCTCTCAAAAGGATCTTGAGTGTGTACTGCTATTGAACTGAAGTTTATTGAATAAAGATTTGAGGGATATTTATACAATTTCTCGAGGTGCTATACAGGTAGCTGCCCAGGTTACTACTCGAAAACTATTGGCTATTCAAAATATAAACTAATTATGAATTTATGTGATATAACGAGTTATATAAGTTATGGATTTAAGACGGTTAAAGATTTAAGACGGTTAAAAGATTTAAGACGGTTAAAAGGTTTCACAAATCAAGGAACTGTTCCAATTGGTCGAAATCTCTTTGTATTATACGGATTTCTTCTTTAAGTTCTTCAAAGGCAATTTGAGACAGTTGGTGAAATGCGGATGGTCTAATTCTGATAAGTCTTTTCAAGGCAGCTGGTCGGAATTGGAAGAGTCCGTAAATCCGGAGGGCAATCCTTTGAGATTAGAGGGGAATCCCTTGATGTAGTGCTTGTTTGCATGCTTCTGCATGTCGTCGGTCCTATACATGTTTGAGATCTTCTTCCCAGATCCTAGCGATCTTATAGTAGGCCTGAAATTCATCTTGTGTTTGTCATTTCTGAGCAATGTCAATATTTTTCATTATTATTTGAGTCCTTCGTAGGGCAGATCCTTCCTCTGGTAGTAGTTCGGATGGAGGGTCTTCTAAGGCTCGGTATGCTTCAATGACTCGGCTATGGAGGTATTCGTTATTGTTGAATCGGGGCATGGTTGTCCATTATGTTTCTGCAAATGTTTTGTTGCTGCTTTTATATCTATCACTCTTACACATAGCTTATAATTGGCTATTCCTTTAATATATCTTAATAATTGTTTGAGGGCATGGTGATGTTCTTACCTTGGATTGGCCGAAAATTGACTGATAATACTAACAGCAGTAGCTAGATTAGATCTCATCCTGATCATCAGGTACATTATGCTACCGATCATTTGTCTGAATAGATTTTGGTCTGCAGATTTTCCCCCTTCAGCTTTGAGTTGAATAAATAGATCAAGAGGTGTACTGATTGGCTTAACATCCGTCATGTTAAACCTTGTAATGATTTGATTGGTAAAGTGACTTTGATCAATTGTGATTGTATGTGTTTTTCGATCACGTATGACTCGAATACCCAGAAAATGTTTAATTTTGCCACAGTCCATCATATCAAATGCGTTGCTAAGTTCCACCTTGAATTTGTTCATCGTTTCCATAGAATCAGCTAGAATTAGTAGATCATTGACATATATGGCAATAATTATCAGCGATTGATCATCTTGTCTTCTTCTTAGATAAATGCTGTGATCTGATTGTAGTCTTGTAAAATTTGATTGGCTGAGGTAGTTGTCAATCTTCTGATTCTACATATGAGATAATTGCTTTAGTCTATACAA
>RBNK01001767.1:0-13529 GCA_003990785.1 Endogone sp. FLAS-F59071 | reverse complement strand
CTTTATTCAATAAACTTCAGTTCAATAGCAGTGCACACTCAAGATCCCTTTGAGAGCTAAAGATCTCACCCCCTTCTACACACATCAAAAAGCGCTAAAGACTATAAGTCTGAAATTCACAATTAATCATCTTATAAAGAAACAAAGTACTTTCGATACCTTAGAAACCTTGCGATGTACTCGGAGATTCCTAAGTCCAACGTGGATTAGTATCATCAGACGCTTCCTCACAGGCGGTTTAGGATAAACCCCCTTACAGGCGTGGTAATGTTCTTGCATTGGATTGGCTGAAAATTGACTGATGATGCTGACAGCAGCAGCTAGATCAGGTCTCATCCCGATCATTAGGTACATTATGCTACTGATCATTTGCCTGAACAGACTTTGATCTGTAGATTTTCCTCCTTCAGCTTTGAGTTGAATAGATGGATCAAGGGGTGTACTGATTGGTTTGGCGTCCGTCATATTAAACCTTATAATGATTTGATTGGTGAAGTGGCTTTGATCAATTGTGATCATGTGTGTTTTTCGATCGCGCATGACTCGAATACCTAAAAAATGTTTAATTTTGCCACAGTCCATCATATCAAATGCGTTGCTAAGTTCCGCCTTGAATTTGTTCATCATTTCCATCGAGTCAGCCAGAATTAGTAGATCGTTGACATATATGGCAATAATTATCAGCGATTGATATTGATCGTCTTGTCTTCTCCTTAGATAAATGCTGTGATTCGATTGTAGTCTTGTAAAATTTGATTGGCTGAGATAGTTGTCGATCTTCTGATTCCACATATGAGGTGATTGCTTTAGTCCATACAGTGATCGATTGAGCTTACATACAGCTCTCGGTGACAGCTCCGATTGGTCGATTCCTTCAGGTACCGTCATGTAAATCTCTTCATCAAGATCGCCATTCAGGAATGCAGTTTTTACATCCATTTGGTGAATTTCTAAGTTTAAGGTTGCTCCGATTAATAAAAGTGCCCTGATCGACATGAATTTCGCCACAGGAGCAAATGTTTCATCGTAATCAATTCCTTGCTGTTGTGAATAACCCTTGGCCACTAATCTCGCTTTATACCTGGCAACCGATCTATCAGTGTTGAGTTTCCTTTTAAATACCCATCTGCATCCAATCGGCTTGTGTCTTACAGACACCTCAGGTACAATCGTCCATGTATCATTATTCTTAAGTGATTTAAGCTCTTGATTGATTGCTTCCTTCCAAAGCTTTGTGTCAGGCAGAGAAATTGCCTCCTTGTAGGTCATTGAGTCATCGGTTGATTCAATTAAATTAGCTTCTGACATGCGATCTCGCCAAAATTGTAGAGCTTCAGTGTCGATCAATTGTTCGATTGGCTCCCAGGTGTTGTCATCATCATCATAGCCTAGCCATTTAACCAGATATTGCCTTTTTTCATCAATCTCGTGTTCTCCGATGATCGCTTCGATGACATATTCTCGATCTTCTGGGTTGACGATTGTTGGGGATTTTAATATAATAGATTCATCGAATATGACATCGCGGCTGATCTCTATCCTCCTATTGGTTGGATCCCAGAGCCTGTACGCCTTCTTTTCGTCGTGATAGCCAATCATTTTAAGCTTTTTGGATCGGGGCGCCAGCTTCGACCTTTTTCCCTTGCGAATATGCATATACACGTCAGCCCATATGACGTGCAAGTTACTGATATCAGGCTTGTGACCGTGCCATAATTTGAATGGTAAAGCACTCTCCTTATTGGCTCGCGTTGGCAATCAGTTGCGTAAATATGTAGCACTTGCGGCAAGTTCCGCCCAAAGTTCATCAGGTATGCCGGCAGTAATTTTAACTGCCCAGATTGACTCCATCAATGTCCAGTTATATCATTCAGCTACACCGTTTTGTTGCGGCGTGTCCGGTGTCGTCATTTCGTGATGAATTCCGTGTTTGATTAAAAATTCGCGCATCTCAGTATTTACATACTCTCCTCCTCCATCTGATCGGAGAATCTTGAGTTTTCAGCCCGATTGCATCTCGGCGAATGCCTTGAATGTCCGGAATCGATCAAATGTATCACTTTTGTTGTCAATAAAATATGTTGTGACATAGCGAGTGGCGTCATCGATGAAAGTTAATATATATTTTGCTCCATTGACTGATGGCGTGGGCATCGGCCCGCACAGATCTGTGTGCACCCTTCCGATAGGCTCCATCGATCGATTTTTTGCATGTCCGAATGGCTTGCGATGCAACTTTGCGTGTTCACACCCAGCGCATATTTCGATTTGTCCGGTTGACAGCCGCACATCTCCGAGCCCTGTGACAAATTTGTTGATTGATTGCAGAGTATTTCTGCCCAGATGGCCTAGTCGGTGATGTCATAATATATAGTCATCGATCTTGGAATCGGTGATATTTGCAATCTTGGAATCGGCGATGTTTGCTTCTAGCTCTAGCTCTGATGTTGATAAATGAAATAGGTCGCCATCGGCTTGTCTGATTTTAATTTCTTTATGATCCACGCCGATTTTAATTACTGATCCGTCGCTCTTGAAGGTTATGTCATTTCCATCATGTGTCAACGCCCGCACAGATATTAAATTTCTGGTAATCTCTAGTATATATAAGACGTCCCGTAATTTCAGCTCGTCATCGAGCTCAATTGTCCCAACGTGCGTCATGTGTAATTTCTCATTCCCTGCACACGTGACCAAGCCGTCGTACTCAGCCACCATCTCGAAAAACTCCAATTGGTTGAATATATGTTGCGTGGCGCCCGAATCGATGATAGCGCCGATCACCAGATTTGCTTCGGCTCTTGGTTTAGCCTTTTCTTTTTCTGTTTTTACCCAATCATTGAATTTGTTGCATTGAAATATTCCATGTTCTCCCTCACAGACATAACATTTCTGAGGGTGTCCCCGAAAATTCTCGCCTCGATTGGCTCTGCGATTGCCACCTCGGTCGCCTCTGTCATTATGACCTCCTCGATTGTTTCCGTTTTTGTTGTTGTAGCCTCGGCTTCGTCCGGCGTGTCCACCTCGGTTGTCGCAAGCGCTGCCTCGGTAGCCACCTTGGTCGCCGCCTCGGTCGCTGCCTCGGTAGCCGCCTCGGTAGCCACCTCGGTCTGTCGCGTAGGCTTTGTCGCGCCTCTGCTTGTTATCTGGGTCGAACCTGATGCATGCGAGTTGTAAAGCCTCCAGCATTGTCGGCATATTCTCCCACGCAAGTATTAATTCCCGGTACCTGGGGCTTAGACCCCGGAGATATTGCAGTATAGCTTCTGTATCGGTCATATCTTCGATTTGCACCATGATCCAGTTGAATGCATCATTATAATCTTCGATCGATCCTTTTTGCTTCATCATCGCAAGCTTATCGCGCATTCGTAACAATTGTTCCATTGGTGCGTATTTTTGCATCATAGCTTCTTTAAGGTCATCCCACGAATCAAATTCTCCCGATGTGTTCACGTGTCTCCGTAGCCACATTCTAGTGTTGCCTGTAATTTTACTGATCGCTGCGTTGACTTCCTCCTTTTGTACTGATAGATTGGCGCTGGTGATAAATTGCTCTACGGTATCAAAGTAATTGAACAATCTGGGTGCGCCACCCAATCCATCGAATTTGTTGATCGATCTCAGGTACTCCTTCGCCAGATCGTTAAGCTTTGTTGATGTTGTTGGTGATGGTGATGGTCGTGGCGTGTTGCCTTCTGTAGCTGCGTTCTGATTGGTTGGCGCACTAGGTTTTGTCAATTTTTGCCATCAATTCGCCTATTAGGGTTGCAAGCGTGTCTAATTTATCTTCCTGATTTCTGATCATTGTAGCCATCTGTTCCTGTCGATCAAGGCTAAATGCGATATTGCTCTGATGGTTGCTATCTAATCCGTCGTCGTCGTCAAGGGTTTGATGTCTGTTGTCTGTTTTTGATTTAGACCGCAATCTTGTCAATCTTGTTGCTGATGACGATGATGCGTATAGATTGTCCATTTCATCGTGTCGCGTCGTTGAATGCTATGTCGTTACGTGTTGTTTATCGCGTTGCTTTATCGCAGTGTCGTTTGTCGCGTTGTTTATCGCTTTGTTTGACATGTTGTTTATGATTTTAAATAAACACTTACAGTAATCACAGTTATAATTGCGTAGATGCTATGATTGCATAGATCTCAGGTTGTCGAGCTGCAATTCGAGCGGCCTGGGACTCATAACCTGTTGAAATTTGATCTTCGAATGTGTGTTTGAAGTAAAGAGCGCACTGGCTAATGAAGCCAATATGCATGTATTTATTAATGCTAAATTATGATTGGTCGATACAAACAAAGATCGTCTAAGCCACAATTGAGTGACGTATGATCGATTGTTGATGCATCGATCATTGATAGAAGAGATATAATAAGCTAATAATTACAACATATACTACTATGGAATTTGTCAATCAGTAGAGATCTAAGGCTCTGTTGTACAGAGATATTTAAATATCCTGGTTGGGCCATACCAGCTATTTGAGCTGCTATCAAAGTTGTATCTTACTATGTCAAAGGTTTTCTAGGCAGATTTTGCTACCAGATTGCTGATTTTCTAAGAAATCTAGTAATTTTGTTAACCTGTATATATGACTTGGCATATACTTGTTCAGGTATGTAATTGATATTGTTGGTAAGTCTATTATCTAGTACTTGATTGTCATTCCAGCTGTTGGCATTGTAATTAGCTTCAACAGCTAATGACCTCTTTAGCTTCTTTATTAAAGAGTTGTAGGTTAACTGCTTTGGTTATTTAGCTAAGTTGCACTACTTGTCCTATAAGTATAGTTAAGGCTCCTTGTGTAATTAATGTGGCAATTGTAATGTCAGCTATTATATTAGTGAATGTAGTTAGTGTAAGTGGTAGTAATGTAAAAAGTTCATTTTCTCCTCTGTCTATATATTAAATATATTCACCTGCTTCATAATCAAATATTTTATCTTCTGAGTTGAGGTTTTCTAATTTTTTAAATATATTAGCTTTAAGGGTAATTCTTCGAATAGTTGTATATATATCTTTAATAAAGGCAGTGTCAGTATCATAATAAACAGTTATATTAAGTTTATGTAGTTTACTTACATCAGATGCTTCTCAAAATGGTGATATTATAAGGTTAATAGGTTCTTTGATAGATATAGGTATAGTTAATCTTAATAGTGTAGTTTTAGTAAATTGTATAAGATCTTCTGCTACTAATTTTTTAAATAATCTATTTATAATTTCATAGTAAATGATGCCTTGATGTATTAAGTAATTGAATAGTGAGTTGGTAATTTACTCTTTGATGATTTGTTAATTATTATATTTTTATACAGTAGATGTGAGGTTAGTAAAATAGTGTTTTGCTCATATGATTGAAACAATGTCATAATCTCCTTTAATGTTCTCATAAAGGAAGTCTTAAAATGCTTTGAAGTAGGTATCAGTTCTAAGAGGGTTTTCAAATTCCTCTAAGAGTTTGTTATAGAGTTTAAGATATATTTCACCTTATAAACAAGCTACAGTTGTTGAATCAGTACTTCATAGCAGTTGCTGATATTGTATCTACTTAAAGGGTTCAGTAATATATATTGCCTTTCTAGCTGTTAGAAATTAGATATATATAGTGTTTTAGTAGCACTCTAAGTACATCAGTCATGTCTAAAAGGAATTGATAATTCTAGGCCTTTGTAAAATTTTAGTAATATGTTTCTTATTATTATAACAGTTTTTCATTACTACTGCTACCAAGTTGTAAGGAGGTTTCTTCTAAACCACCTGTGAGGAAGCATTTGATGATACTAATCCATATTAGACTTAGAAATCTCCAAGTATATTATAAGGTTTCTAAGGTATTGAAAGTACTTTATGATTTTCAGACTTATAGTCTTTAACACTCTTGATGTGTATAGAAAGGGGTAAGATCTTTAGCTCTCAAAGGGATCTTGAGGTTTATTCAAATGAAAACTGAGAGGGTATTTATATAAGAAATCAGATAGTACTGCTATAAAGGTAGCTGTCTAAGATAGTACTTCTAATAATAGTAATACTTCAAAAAGAAATACTAAAATAAGTAATACAGTAAAAGGTAATACTGTGAAAGGTAATAATTAAAATAGAAATTACTAAAGATAGTAATTTTGATAAAAGGAAATACTATATGAAGTATTTCAAAAGAGATAATACTACTATAAGTAATGTAAGAAAAGGAAATGCTATAATAAGTACTACTAAAGATATTTCTGAATATGGTAATGCTACAAAAGGAGTTTTCTAAAATAGAATTTCCTTATTAAGTAATTCCTCAATTGATAATGCCCTATTTGGCAATGCCTCATTTGGTATTTCTAATTTGGAAACTACCATATTAGATAATTCTATTTCAAGTATTTCTTCAAGGAGAAATTCCTCATCTGTCTTGGTTTGACTAGGTAATTCTAAGTCTTCTCTATTTAAGAAGTCTGAGATGATGTAAGTACTATTTTAAGAGTATTTCTCCTTTATAACTTCTAGTATTTTGTCTAGTTGTTTATTAGGGATTCTGTCTTATTTTTCATGTAAGAGTATTCTGATCTGGTTGATTACTTATAGCTATCATTTGAAGAAGTGGAATATTCTTCTTTCTCTTTCAAATTCAGTGTCTGTTAATTCTATCTGGTTCTTAGCTTCAATGAGGTTGGGTACTAATATATTGTTAGTGATGGTGAATAAGGCATAACCTATTTGGTAGTAAGCCTGATATTGTTTAGAGATATTGAATGTTTTGAATAGATTTATATTGTCTTATGAGTATTGTATTATGTTATCATTATCTTCCAATATAACTTCAATATATACTCAGTCAGCTTCATAGTGTTTATAAGGGGGTTTCTTCTAAACTACCTGTGAGGAAGCATCTGATGATACTAATCCACATTGGACTTAGGAATCTCTGAGTATGTCACAAGGTTTCTAAGGTATCGAAAGTACTTTGTTTCTTTATAAGATTATTAATTATAGATTTCAGACTTATAGTCTTTAGTGCTCTTGATGTGTGTAGAAGGGGTGAGATCTTTAGCTCTCAAAGAGATCTTGAGTGTGCACTGCTATTGAACTTAAGTTTATTGAATAAAGAATTTGAGGGATATTTATACAAAAATTCTAAAAGCTTATTATAGTATAAGCCTAATAATATAAGTTAAATCTTTGATATCAGCGGTGTTTATGCTATCTACAGTATTAATGGTATCCACAGTGTTGATAGTGTCCACAGTGTTGATGGTATCTACAGTGTTGATAATTTCAGCAGTGTGGATGGTATCCACAGTGTTGATAATTTCAGCAGTGTGGATTTCGGCAGTGTAGATTTCTTGTCTGATCCAGATTTCTTCAAGAGGAAATTCCTCAAAGGGTGGATACTGCGGTGCAATTGCTGCATTCTTACAACTCTTCCCCTCTTAGGAGAAAATAGCATCCTCACTATTTCTAAGGAACTTGAAGTTATCTTAAAATATAAATATAAGAAAATACTACTCTTGATAAGGATAATACTAAGTAAAAAAGTGGCTCATCATTTTTTCATAAACAAATGACTTCTGAATATTTCAAAGGATAAAATAATAAAGGGATAATAATGTAATAGATTGAATATGCAAATAAATGAAATAAGTATCCATCAAAGATCGCTAGGTAATAAATGATATAATAATGTCTGATCTGAAGAAAAATAGAAATAAGTACATCAGGGAAAATGGAAATCAATCGAGTGCATCATTGCAATAATAATAAAAGGGGATGAAATCAATTAGGAGCATCATTGTTCAATATAATAATAATAGAATAGGGATCGATCGAAATAAATAATAATTGTTCGATGAATAAAATAACTGATGTAACTGTGACAACTGAATAAAATAGACTCCGGGTCGAAATAAAAAAAAAGGAATATATAACTGAAGACTGTACTCACTCTTCCTTTTTCAAAATCTCCTGAATCTTTCATATATCGTCATTGTTCTCTATGCTGGCGGTACACTGATTCGTCCAGATATGTGTATCTGTGGTATGCGGGTATGTCTGTTCGGGTACGCAGGTATATGGTCATTCTGGATTTGTGATGCTCAACTTGCTCATTTTGGTTGTTCTGACTTTCTTTCATTTTCTTCATCACAAAGATCTTGCTAGAATTCTCAAGAATCTCTCTACGTGGTGCACATGTAAGTCATGCTACTGATTTCGGTAAGTAAACTCAAGATTTTACCATAAGCGGTGGTTGTGGTGCATTTCTTTATTCCTTGCGTAATTCGTTTTGTTTACGCCTAGGGGTAGGTCATGTGATTCAGATGGCGTGATTCATTTTATTTACACCTAGGGGTAGGTCAGTTGATTCTAACATTTGTTTATTCTAAACTTGTTTTCGGGCGTGAGCTAATTCGTCATCTATTTTCCTTCTAACTCTTAGGTTATTCATGCGGATTGGGTCCTCGGTTGGGTGTCCTGGCTTCTGTATGAGCTCATTCGACATTGATGATCTGAACTGATTCGTCGGTCATTCGTTAGGGTTGGCAGGCTAGACTGACAATGAGGTAAGTGATTCGGGCAGATGTGTATGCATGTTGGTCTGTCTGAATGCTGTGTGTGTCAGTCTGAATCTTGCCATGAGGTATCAGTCATGAGGTTTATTCTGGGCATGGGATTCACACATGATTCCATTTCTGAGCTTGGTGACTTGCTTTCGGTGATTCGTTTCTTGGCTGGATCTTGTCATGTGTCTTGCTTTTATTGTCCGGATTCGTCTGCTCTCTTTCTTTCCGACAAGGGTTGTCTGCTTAGGTTAGCAATGAGGTGTCTCTTTCCAAATGAGGTCTCTCTAGTATGTGGGTAAGTTCTTGGGGTCTTACCAAGATTCGAGGGTACTCATGCTTGGGTTGCTTGGGTGGTCATTCGGCGAGTATAAGAATGGGGTCATCCGATGTCTCTATCTTGCAACTCTAAAAGTCTTCTAATTCACATACTACTCCTTTCTCCTATACTTTTACTATAACTTCACAGTGTCAACAATATCCAGTTACTTCTGTCCTTGGCAAGCATTGCTGGGATAATGATGATGAGGTTGTCTGCAAAACTCCTCCCAGTCAATGGTTTTTAGATATAGCAGATTCTGAGGACATTGACCATCCTCCCAAGCATCAATAGGTTGGTAAGTTGCATGAGATATCTGTGATTGATCAGAAGTGTCCTTGATCATTACTGATTTCTTTTCCTATGATTATGTAATTTAAACTTTTAGTATCTCTAGCTACTTCTGAGGATAGTGAGGTCATCCGTGAAACTCCTCTGGGGTTTTGGGATGAAGCAGCCTGGTATTATAAACCAGACTTGACTCCCAGTCCTGTGGCAAGTCCAGATTTTGAACATGAAGAAGAGGAGGAAGAAGAGGTTGAAGCAGCTATAGCGGTGAGCCTTGATTTCGATGTGCTCCCAGTTGATGAAGGCTTTGATGCGGATGCAATGCTATATTCTGGTAGGTAGTTGGCAGTAGGCGGGAATCTTCCTAAAGTATTTTCATTTACTGACAGTTTTCTTCTGCTATGTTTTTCTTATGTAATTAGAACTATCTCAGAATCCGGCAACTTCTGAAGGATACTTGGATTCTTCTGGGATTGATGTCTTGAATTCGAGCATCCTAGTCTCAAGTCCTGTACCTTCGGGGTCATCAGATAAGGAGAATGAACCTCCTGAAGTTGATGATGGGTAAGTATCTTCTTCTTCAATAATTTCATCAGGATTGAGAATTTCTATTAATTTTCTATGTAAATCTCTTCATCAGGGATAAGAGCGAAGTTCCTGGGTCTCCAGCAGATTCTTCTGATAGATATCAGACTCCAGTGAGGGCTATCCGAAGCTAGCATGCTCCAGGGAGTCCTTCTCTTGTTCATGCTGTTCTGTTTGATTCTGCTGTTATTCTATTTGATTCTGATGAGGAGAGCGATGAGTTCTCAGAGGTTGATCAAGTTGGTTACTCATCCAAGTAAGTAATATGATTCTGCTGTATTTTTCGGGAGAGAGATTTCCTGTTAGGGGGTTTCTCCTAAACTGCCTGTGAGGAAGCATCTGATGATACTAATCCACGTTGGACTTAGGAATCTCTGAGTACATTACAAGGTTTCTAAGGTATTGAAAGTACTTTATTTCTTTATAAGATTATTAATTGTGATTTCGGACTTATAGTCTTTAGTGCTCTTGGTGTGTAAAAAAGGGGGGTGAGATCTTTAGCTCTCAAAGAGATCTTGAGTGTGCACTGCTATTGAACTGAAGTTTATTGAATAAAGATTTGAGGGATATTTATATAAATTCTCGAGGTGCTATATGGGTAGCTGCCCAGGTTACTACTCAGAAAACTATTGGCTATTCAAAATATAAACTAATTATGAATTTATGTGATATAACGAGTTATATAAGTTATGAATTTAAGACGGTTAAAGATTTAAGATGGTTGAAAGGTTTAAGACAGTTAAAAGGTTTCACAAATCAAGGAACTGTTCCAATTGGTTGAAATCTCTTTGTAATATGCGGATTTCTTCTTTAAGTTCCTCAAAGGTATTTTGAGACAGTTGGTGAAATGTGGATGGTCCAATTTTGGTAAGTCTTTTCAAAGCAGCTGGTCGGAACTGGAAGAGTCTGTAAATCCGGAGGGCAATCCTTTAAGATTGGAGGGGAATCCCTTGATGTAGTGCTCGTTTGCATACTTCTGCATATCGTCGATCCCATACATATTCGAGATCTTCTTCCCAGATTCTAGCGATCTTATAGTAGGCCTGAAATTCATCTTGTATTTGTTGTTTCTGAGTAATGTCAATGTTTTTCATTATTATTTGAGTCCTTCATAGGGCAGATCCTTCCTCAGGTAGTAGTTCAGATGGAGGGTCTTCTAAGGCTCAGTATGCTTCAATGACTCGGCTTCGGAGGTATTCGTCATTGTTAAATCGGGGCATGGTTGTTTGTTATGTTTCTGCAAGTGTTTGTTGCTACTTTTATATCTATCACTCTTACAACTCTTCCCTCTTTGAGAAAATAGCATTCATACTATTTCTGTAAGGGCTTGTGATATTTTTCCAGTGCTTCATCTGCATTTCTCAGATTGCTAAGCAGTTCCCATATAGCATCATGTAAGGGGTATCCTTTCCACTTGATCAGGTATTGCGGTGTCGATCTGTTGCCTTGTTTAGTAATCCATTAATCTAAGATTTCTTCTACTTGAAATTCTTCTACGTCATTGACCAAAATTAGTATGGGTGGTATGACTTGTCTGTCCAGGAATAGATCATCATTATTTGGTATGTAACGTTTCAGTAGTGATATATGAAACATGGGGTGAATCCTCATTGTTGGTAGTAAGTCCAGTTTGTAAGCAACAGCTGATATTTTTGCGATAATCTTGAATGGTCTAAAAAACTTGTTCTGAAGGTTGATTAGATAACTGTCACAATGTGATATGTCTTGAGGATAGTAAGACCATTTCATCTATCTCAAATGATTCTTCATGCCTTTTTTCATTTGCATATCTTGTCTGTTGTACTTGTGCTTCACGAATTGCATCTTGTGCTTTGGTCAGCAGGTTGGTCATTCGTGTAGTGAAGTCATCCATAGCTTGTACTGTTGATTTGACCTTTTCCAGTAACAGAGTTGCTGGTGTCAGTGGGTGATAGCTATAGTTTAGAAAGAATAATGATAGTTTTGTTAACTTTTGCTGAGCATTATTATATGCAAATTCGGCAGCAGTTAAGTGTTTGTCCCAATCATTCTGTCAATAGTTGACGTAAGTTCTAAGCATCTGTTCCAATGTTTGGTTCATGCGTTCTGTTTATCCGTCAGTCTATGGGTGAAATGCAGTTGAGAGTACTATTTTTGTTCTAAGTGTTTTGAATAGTAATTGCCAAAAGTTGCTTGTAAACTTTGGATCTCGGTTGCAGATAATAATTCGTGGTAATCCATGTAGGCAAAAAATATTGTCGAAAAATATTTTTGCTACTTCCGGTGTAGTATCGGTTGTTTTGCTTGTAACGAAGTGAGTTTGTTTGCTAAGTTGATCGATAAAGATGGTTATTGCGTCTTTCCCAGATGTTGTTTTCAGTAGTTGGATAATGAAATCCATACTGATTTGTTCCCATTTTTCGGCAGGTATAGGTAGTGTTTGTAATAGTCTAGCAGGTGATTGTCTGAGTGTTTTGTTATGTTGACAAGTATCACAAGAGGCTATGAAGCTCTTGGTGCTTGTAAACATTTTCGGCTAGTAAAAGTTTCTAGTGAGTGCTTTATAAGTTTTATCGAATCCAAAGTAGCCTGCTAAGAGTATATCATGGTGTTCTTGTAGAATCTTGACACGAAGATTTGATGGTATAAAGAGTTGGTCTTCATAATAGAGGTTGTTGTTTCGAATCTTGAATTTGTTTGTTGTATCTGGTTTGGTCTTAAGGTCTTCTATGATTTTTTGTGCTTCTTTATCTAACTGGACTTCTTCTTGAATTTCTTGTATCCAGTTGTCTGTGATTTCGATGATAGCTTTGATCTGTTCATCCTCCTGTTGTTGTCAGGATTGTAAGGGGGTTTCTCCTAAACCGCCTGTGAGGAAGCGTCTGATGATACTAATCCGCATTAGACTTAGGAATCTCCAAGTATGTCGCAAGGTTTCTAAGGTATCGAAAGTACTTTGTTTCTTTATAAGATTATTAATTGTGAATTTCAGACTTATAGTCTTTAGCGCTCTTGATGTGTATAGAAGGGGTGAGATCTTTAGCTCTCAAAGGGATCTTGAGTGTGCACTGCTATTGAACTGAGATTTATTGAATAAAGATTTGAGGGATATTTATACAATTTCTCGAGGTGCTATATGGGTAGCTGCCCAGGTTACTACTCGAAAAACTATTGGCTATTCAAAATATAAACTAATTATGAATTTATGTGATATAATGAGTTATATAAGTTATGGATTTAAGACGGTTAAAGATTTAAGACGGTTAAAAGATTTAAGATGGTTAAAAGGTTTCTGTAAGAGTGATAGATATAAAAGCAGCAACAAACACTTGCAGAAATATAACAAACAATCATGCCCCGATTCAACAATGACGAATACCTCCGAAGCCGAGTTATTGAAGCATACCGAGCCTTAGAAGACCCTCCGTCCGAACTACTACCTGAGGAAGGATCTGCCCTACGAAGGACTCAAATAATAATGAAAAATATCGATATTGCCCAGAAACAACAAACGCAAGATGAATTTCAGGCCTACTATAAGATCGCCAGAATCTGGGAAGAAGATCTCAAACATGTATGGGACCGACGACATGCAGAAGCATGCAAACGAGCACTACATCAAGGAATCCCACTCCAATCCCAAAGGATTGCCCTCCGAATTTACGGACTCTTCCAGTTCCGACCAGCTGTCTTGAAAAGACTTACCAAAATCGGACCATCCGCATTTCACCAACTATCCCAAATGGCCTTTGAGGAACTTAAAGAAGAAATCCGCGTAATACAAAGAGATTTCGACCAATTGGAACAG
>RBNK01001766.1:0-13531 GCA_003990785.1 Endogone sp. FLAS-F59071 | reverse complement strand
AAAAAAAAAAACCAACCCGTAACCTTCACCTCATGTCCGCGGAACCATCACCGATCCCCACCCGGCCAACCGACATCAAAGTCGCTGTTGGGGGTGTCGTCGACCGTGTTAACAAGCGTGTATCTGGTACGTATCGCCTAAATTTCTCTGCATCTCGATCCATCGTGCAGGAGGGGGGGGTCGACCTACCTGCCTACCTGACTTGTTTTTGCTGTTCCAGGCAAGTCGTGGAAGCTCGCCAAGGCGCCAACAAGAAGGGCACAGATGCCCAAGGCGCTGCGCAGGTCGTGGGATCAGAGGCTCGAGGAGCGGAAAAATACAGAGATTGTCAAGACACTGCAGAAGGAGATGAAGGACGAGAAAAAAGCGGAGAAAGATGTGGGTGACAGATTTGAATTGCTGGCTTTATATATATATATATATATATTCTTTGATTCTTGTTTAGGACTCTGTAGTTTAATTAATTTGCGGCTGACACATCTACTTTCATCAGCGTAAACGCCAAATTACCATCGAGCGCCAAAAGATCAAGGCGGAGAAGGAGCGCCTGGAGCAGTTGGCCGCAAAGGTATGCCCTCCAGCCGATCCACACTCTGTGCTACTCGATTTTACCCCTTTCAATGTCATTTGCCTTCGCATAACCATGTCGCCACCATTTACTTATTCTACACTCACCCTGCTGCAGATGTCGGCAAACAAGCTGAAGCGACTAAAGAAGAGGCAGGGAAACAAGAAAGGAAAATAGAGAATGTTTGCTCATAATTGTCAATTGGCTACGTTTTAGAGGGGAGAAGGGAGGAAGAACTTAGGCTGTTGCCCGAGATTTTGGTTAATTCCTTTGGCCATTCTTTACTCCTATGATATTCCAAAAAAAAAAAAAAAAAAAAAAAAAAAAAAAATCGCTTGTGATGTTTGTATATATATACATAGACGACTATGAATTTATAATGATTACCAATGCTGGACAAGAGAAAACAAATGTGTTATAGTGATCCTTCACAATCTTCTTTAAGCCACGGCGTAGTGTTAGTTGGCGTAGTATTCAAAGCAATACGACGGTGATTCCCCCGTCCATGCCTATGTAAAAGACAAAGGAGTTCGAGTCTTTGAAAAGTAAAAAAAGGACTGAAAGGAAATACAAAAAAAAAAAAATAAAAAATAAAAAAAAAAACAATGCTTCCTTGTGACCGTAAAGGATATTCATTTATTCCGAGTTTGAAATTATTCATTTCGTTTGACGTTAATATTCCAACTACTGATATTTGAGTTTGCACCGCCGTTGTATACACGGTTAGATACAGATAAGTGTGTATATAAAAGAGGTCTTTTGCCAAGCACTTCCGTCGCCTTTTTCGCGTGTTTGGTGGACATACCCAGAGCACTGATAAATTCACCACAGCGCAGTTCAACGCCTCTTGGAGCTGCTTCGCCGCGCACACCGCCCCCTGAGGCTGACAATTTATCTTTTTCCACAAAAGTACCAGTTCAAAGGCGGGTGCGGTGTGAGAGGACATTAAGGGACCCTATCGCTCGCGCGTGGGAATCAAATACATTAGATTAAGAAGAAGAAAAAAAAAAAAAAAAAAAAAAAAAAAAAAAAAAAAAAAAGAAAAAAAAAAAAAAGAATCTACTACGTGTTGTGTGCGCCATTATCGTTAATTTTGATGCAATTAATGAATGTGTGGGGAAACCATCCCCAGCGGAACTATGGGCATGTGATTTTTTTACACAGCCCCGGCTGCCCGGCTGATGCTTCTGGTGTAGCGCGGTCGCGGTAGATAAGGGTCGTAAGTGAACGCAGTGAAGGTTTGGGTTTTGGGGGGGGTCTGAAAGTTTTTTCTTTCTTTCAGTTGAGCAAAGATATTTGAGCGGGCTAAACTGGGCAAACAAGTCTTTGTGCCATGCACTATATACAAGGAAGACCTCTTTTTGCCTATCGTGGAAGAGAGTTCGTTTATCCACACAGCCGCGTGCGCCCCATCATTGCGAAACACATCATGACGCAGATCGCATCATCGTCACCCCCCGCACGTAAACAAGTTTCACATAAAGGCCAAAGATCAAAAAGATGACACTGTTGTGCCGGGTCCAAGGGCTGGCCCCGTGACTCCAGCCTATGTATATATAGCATTTTCCGGAGAATGGTCCTGTGCGTGACTTGTCACACTTGGGGAATAGCACGGAGATAACCTTCAGGGTGCATTTAAACCCTCACAGCATAGGGTACACTGACCCGCCCTGTTTCGTCGCTCGTAGAATCATTTTTTCCCCGCGACTGAATTATCCTGTCTTGGTCCGAGTAGTTCAAAGTTTGCCATCTCTCTCCCACCCACTCCATTCCGAAACCCAACCTATTCCCGAGTGGCGCAGGTAAACCTTATCCTAAACCCACAATGGAACCTACGCATTCCGGCTTTTACGTTGTCGACATTCTCCCCCTCCGCCATGCCAGTGGTCGCCCGCACCACCTGGAGCAGCGCTTCTCGTCGCACGACCACGCCCCTACGGCCGTGGACGACGCTCGGGTGAAGCGCGAGGCGATCCTGGAGGAGCGACGGTCCAAACTGGCGGCGCGGGCATCGCGCGCGAGCGATGTGGAACTGCGTAATCGCGAGTCCACAGAACGCAAACGCTACCGTTTGCAGAATAACCTGAGAGTCGCAGAGCGAAATAGGGACGGCATTCTCGAGCGTCAGAGGCAGCAGTGCAGGGGCGCCGTCGAGAGGGCCAAGGAGGTGGCCAGGCTACAAAAAATGAGGAGGCTAGCGGAGAAGGGTAAGGCTTTCGGTTAGAATTTTTTTGGTCTAAAAAAACAAGGTGCTCATGGTTGGTGTAGATAGGGGCATATGCTGGGTCTTATTGAGTTATCATTCTGACACTTTTTTATTTATATAATTAACCAAAACAATAACAAAAATAAAAACTCAAGAACGACAGAAGAGCGAGCTAGAGAAACGCTTGAGGGTTACCGAGCAGCGCAGAGCCAGGCTTCTCAAAGTCCCCAAGTCGAAGCTGCTAGCCAGCAGCAGCAGCGACGATCAGGTGGTTCCAGTCTCCTTGTCCAAGCGTAAGTCCCTGAGACACGAGCAGTGGCACGAGAAATTCCTGGCGCCTGTGGTCGAGAGCTTCCGAAACTCGGATATCTCACTCGAGACAGCTGCACGCATGGGTTTTCCGGCGCTGGTGCGGCACCTGAAGTCGCCTGAATTTATCGGGACGACGGGCAGGCTGCTGTACAGGATGCGCAAGTACGCGGCCAGGACGACTGATGGTGGAACCGTCAGTGTGGGCAGGTTTGTGGTAGTTAAGGCCATGGAGACAGCGCGGGTATTCCTAAGCGCGTACATGCTGACGGCATACCCTCGCGAGATCCTGACACAGATAGGAGAGCAAGAGCAGGTTCGTTTCGTCGATTCGTGATGATGTCATTTGTTCTTGATATGGCGCATCACGTGGGTGTGATATACGGGAAGATTCCATCTGATTTGTCACTGGGACTGTTTGTTGCACGCCATCGTCTCGTGACCTGCGTGGCCTGCACGTGCTGAGGCGAGGCTTTTTAACCCGCGATCTCGGTTGGCGACTGACCTCCCACACTCTACCTCTGTTCGCTGCACAACTCCCTTCCTCCCTCCCTTCCTCCCTCCCTCCCTCCCTCCCTCCCTAAAATGACCCACCAAAACCTACAAAATCACTCGCTGGACGAAATGCAGGCCCTCCTCGTGTCCGCAAAGACCATGCTTCATGCCTTCGAGCGGTGGCTCAACGATAAAGCCACAAATATGCCACCACAGACCCTGCTAGAGTTTGACTCCTGCTGGAACTCGTACTACTCCCTATTTGAGGCGTGGAAGGCAAAGGACACCGAGCAGCTGGTAACAAACCTGATCGCACACTACATTGAGATGGGTCAGCTATGGGAATCGTTGCGAGATCGCGTCGAAGTCACGCCTGAATGGCAGCAGCAGCTGGATGAGCAACGCGCGCAGCTGCGAGAAAAGCTTGCAAAGGTCGGCGGCGATGCCGCCATCGAGAGACTGGCTGAGGTGGAGCGACATATTAACGCCGCTCGCGAAGCGCTGGAGAGCCGCCACCAGCGTGATTCGGTCAACCCCGAGGCTCCTCCATCGCCCACTCCAAGACCTCAAGCCGAGTTGCGTAACAATCCCGTCTCGCCCATGGCGATTGCTTCGATTTCGCCCTCGACGTCCCCAAGGATCTCCTCGCCGACGAACGGGCCATCGGCTACGACACAGTTCAGCGTGACGGCTGAGCAGCTCTCGCGGCTGATGAATGGTTATGCGCCTCCGGGAGTCTTGACGAATGAGCAGTTGGCGCACGAGGTGGTGATGGATCCCGACTTTAAGATCGAGCGCAGGCAGAACGAACTAGAAGACCGGATCCGGAACATTGCCACAAAAGCCTTCTTTGATTCAATGCGTGAGGATTTCGAGAACGAGGAATACGGGCGATGGGCTCCTGGCCTGCTCACGGACATTAAGGACCGACTCCTGGTTCTTGCTCCTCAAAACTCGGCGACCCGCACTGAGATTGAGGAAGTTCTCGACATCGCCCTCATCACCCAACAGATTGAGAAGGATGTCTTTGATGTGCGCAAGTGCCTCAGCTTCGTCATTGCCACCATGCGCAAGCTCTGTGCCCCGGTTCGCGATCAGGCCGTCGACGACCTTACCAAGATCAAAGACCTTCCCACCGCCTTCCAGCGCATCCTCGAGCTGCTTGACCTCATGAACCTTGACCTCTCCAACTTCCGCCTCCGCGTCCTCCGTCCTTACCTCAAATCTACTGCCGTTGAGTACGAGCGCGCCAAGTTCTCCGAGGCTCTCCGTTCCGGCCTGGTCGGCCTCTCACGCACTCGCGACTGGCTCAAGGCAGCCATCAAATCTCTCCAGGACATTGCCGCCCAACGCAACCCAGAGAACGTCGAGAGTCCTGGAAACCGCGTCCGCTACGAGCAGGTCTATAACGAGGCTCTCCTCTCCTATCTCTTCTCCTCTACTCTTATTGATCGTTTCAATGTCCCCGAGACTTTCCTCCTCGACGTTGAACGTCTCGCCTCCTACCAAAATGAGATCCAGGCCATCACCATTGCTGCCGCACTCCTTATGCTCTGCAAGAACTTTGCCGACCCCAGCGACCCCATCCGGCGCGATCCGGCTTCACCTGCCCTTCGAAAGCTCCGTGATAAAATCTTTATTCTTCTCCGCCACGGTGATACCACCATCGACAACCTCTCGGCCGAGATCGCCGCTACCGTCTCTCCCACAGCGCCGCTCCCACCCGATAGGCAGGCTTTGGTTCGTTCCATGGTCGACAAGACGCTCTCGTACAAGGACACGGTGTACTCGCTGCTCTCCCGTAGGCTGCAGGCCGTGATGCGGGGGCACCTGCAAGGGGGGCACTTCCCAAAGAAGGAGACCATCGTGAGCCACGGATTTGAGTGGGTTGCCAAAGAGCTTGAGAATCTGAGCGCCAAGGTGTACGTGCTTGCCAAGCATAATAGAGAGGTTTACGCGCAGTGGTACGATGATATTATAAGTGAAATCATGGAAGAGGGGACTGTAGTTGAGGCAAACGCTTAAGTAATGGTAGTACTTTTTTTTTTTTTTTTTTTTTTTTGGAAGAAGGGGAGTTATTGGCGTGGTAGTCTTTGAATAGATTGTCTGAGAAAGTAATTGGTGTTGCAGTTTTGCGCTGTTATTATCATTTTTCGCTGATGTCGTTTGCTATACGTTTTTGGACTTGGCTCGTTACTTGGTTACCGACATTTCGTGAGTCCTTCCACGGATCTCGTCTGCTATTCTACTCATTATTTTATTTATTCAGTCTTGTGTATAATCTGTGCCATTCTCTAGACGATTTACATGTCCTAGATTGCATGTAGTTGCTCTTTACCTTATTCATCTTGGATGCTTTTCTTCTTCCTTGCAATACTTTTATCCGTCATCAGATCGTCCGTTCATAATGATATCATCCTTATATTCAGATTGTGCGGTTGTGATCGGGGCACTTTTAAGAGTCTAAATAATTGTTTTTTTCCTCCTCGTTTTGTTTGGAATGCCCTTATATGGGAACTCCCCGCAAATTTGGAATTGGAATTTGAGCTCAAACGTGTGTTGTGAGAAAATTGAGGTAATTGAGGTCGGAGTAGAATTTTTGGAGAAATTGGAATTTTGACTCTAAAAAATTCCAAAATCTGAAATGCTGATTTTTTGTATGCCAAAATGTGACACTCAACTTCCAATTTTCAATGGCATTAGAAAAATGGTTAATTAATTTATGAACTATTTTACTAAGAGCTGCAAACTATTTTACTAAGAGCTATGAACAAAATAGCCATGGACACAGATGCTAGTCATAGACTATGAACTATTATTGGCAAACAGCTATAAACTACTCTAGAACTCTGCAAACTATAAACTGGCTAGAACAGCCTGCAAACAGCCTGCAAACAGCCTGCAAATAGCCTATGAGCATGGATGCTAGTCATAGACTATGAACTGAAAATAGTTTCCTGATTTACTAGTTACATTTTTTTAGTAATAGAGGCAATAGAGATATATTGCTAATAGCAAATTGGAGTGATAAGAGTAGCAAAGAGAGCAGCAGTAAAGAGAACAGTAGTAAAGAGAGCAGCAATAGAGTGGAGAAGAGTGGCAGTAATATAAAAATTCTAAATAAGGAAAAAGTAAAAGAATTAAAAGAGAGATAGAAAAAAAAAAAAAAAAAAAAAAAAAAAAAAAAAAAAAAAAAAAAAAAAAAAAAAAAAAAAGAAATAGAAGTAAAAGTAAAATAAAAAAGTAAATGAGCTTATAGATGATTAGTAAATAAAAAGATAAAATAAAAGTAAATAAAAAAAATTTAAATTATAGATCTGATAAGTATAATTAAAATATAATATAAACTTCCAAGCCCCTAGTAAATAATCTAAAAATACTATTACTAAAATCAGAATTTTATAATATCTTTTTTAATCTGTTATATTAACTTTTTAGAAAGAATAAGCTATGATATTAAAGAATAAAAAGAGACTTATGAAAATAATTATACTATAGTTTGAATTTAATTTAAACTGAATTTAATTCAAACTTAATTTGATTTAATACAAATCAAATCAATTTATGTAAATTGCTTTGAATTAAATTAAATTAAATTAAATTCAAATTATTGAGTTTAACTCAGAGCTTTAGTTACTACAGAATAATAGCCTTAAAATAATAACTACTACAGAATGATAGCTTTAAAACATTGATCTTAGAATAGTTATTATAGAATAACAGTCTCAAAATAACAACCTCAGAATATTAACCTTAGAATGATTACTATAAAATGATAGCCTTAAAATAATAGTTACTATAGAATAATAATCTTAGAATGATGACTATTACAGAATAACAGTCTTAGAATAATGATCTCAAAATAGTCTAGCAGAATAGAATAATAGCTTTAGAATAATAGTTACTATAGAATAATAGTAATAGCCTTAGAATAATAACCTTAGAATAGTTATTATAGAATGATAGCCTTAGAATAATGATTATTGCAGAATAACAGCCTCAGAATAATAACTACTGCAGAACAACAGCCTCAGAAAGAGATCTCAGAATAGTTATAGCAGCAGCCTATAGTCACTACTCACATTAGACTTCTTGTAAATTTACCATTACAACAAAAATATTACTATACATGCTGCTGTAAATGTATTTTCTTCACATTGTTATAAATTTTCAGTTATATAAAATCTACTAAAATCATAGTATTATTTAACAGTTAATGGTTAATGTGCTTGCATAGTATAAGCCAGAAAAGTCAATTGTAGCAAAAGTTATGATATTTCATTATAAAAAATTAAAAAAAAAATTTTTGTCAACATACACCTCTGAGTAATATATTTTTTTACCTACAAAATAAACATTTTTATAAGCTGAAAAAAAAAATACATATAATAGTAAAGATATATAGTATTATGAATATAAATTTTAGAGTAGTATAATTTTGTATCAGCTCGGGTGGAACAGACAATATAATTGCGAATGCTATTATTTATTATTTTTTTTCGATTGCGGGCAGTAAATAAGTAAATTAATATCCTAAATTAATATCCCCCTCAAGTTGCTGGCCTCCGTTCCGCGAATTGAGTTTGCAAAAAATATATATAGTGATAAAGTTGCTTGATAAGCTAATATAATTAACAGTAATAAAATAAAATAAAATAAAAATTGGTATAATGATAAATGCGTAAAAAAGTTATAAACGATCAAAAAACGTGCCATTCATAATATGACAATTTCGGAAATGCTCATCTCCGCGAACATTGCATGTCTTTCAAGGATCGCAGCAGGCGAACCACAAGAGTCACATGTAGAGCCGCGGAACAGAACCGAAAACCGTAAAGTCGCGAAGCCGCAGAGCCTTAGAGCCTTAGAGCCTTAGAGCCGCAGCAGAACCACAGCCGCAGAGCCGCAGTAGGGGCGGCAGTAAAACCGTAAATCCGTAAGCCCAAAACAAACGCCACCCCAGATAGCCAATAAAGTGGTAAATGCTACAATGCCGCAAACCGCAGCCTCAAAACTAGGTTCTGACCCGAATCGGATGTTGTTATTAGAGTTTGCTCAACTTGTAGATCATGGGTTAAGGTGGAATTACGGTGGAATACATACGGGTAATAGATTTTATGTAGCAATAAAATTAAATAATTAATTAATTAAATATAATAAATATAGAGGTAATTTAAAGAGAGTTCTTTATTTCTTGACGATATCCATCAATCCTCTTCCAAAATACACAAAAAAAATTTTTTTTTAATATATATATATACCACGACGTAAATTATATCCCATCATTCAGTATGAGTAAGTGAGGCCTTTTATTATATTGTTTTCCACGTTTTGTAAATTCTACAAGGATATTCGTCCGGACTGTTTCCCGAAATTTATTATACGGATAGTCTCCCTATTTGCCGAAAAAATATTTCACAAGCAAAAGCGACGTTGCACGACCAACCCATTTTGATAGTGTGCACCCATTTTGGTATATAGTGTGTGGCTGTTTTTTTGGCCGTCCGCGTGACGTCATTTCGTGTTCGCGTGAACATTAATCAGTTTTGCCTTTATACGGCCTCCGATTCCTGTATACGTATTGATATTAGATATTAAAAAAAATTATAATCTACAACGGGCTGCAAAGTTTTTTTTTTTTTTTTTTTTTTTTTTTTTTTTTTTTTTTTTTTGCCTATCGATTTATTAATAGAGATTATAGCTTGTCAGTTGTGCCATACATGCATGGCCTTATAAACAAACATATTATTTGAAAGGCCGTAAAGCCCTGGTATTTGTGCATCCCTTAAATCTAATCTATTAAAAATTCCCTTAAAGTCGTTAGTGCGTAAATGTTCATATACGTAAATATTTATATATCCCGAGAGATCGATCTCTTCACGCTCCCTTAATTGCTTGGAATACATATACGGAATACGGGTGCTCGCATCCGAGTTCCTGTGTTGCCTGAGTTATACTCAACGCCCTTGCCACTGCGCATGATTTTCTTCCGGATCCCCGCATCCTCTGACATAATATGTACGGTTTGTTTTCCGGATCCCCGCATCTCTTGACACAGCGAGATACATGTGTGCGTTGCCTGGGAACAAGCACCGGGCAACGTCGCAGAACACTTGACACTTTGCACGACGATGAGATTAGGCAAGATTTTTTTCCTGTGATGTAAGGACGTTGTAATGTCAAACCATTGATCTGGTGCAATCATGGGTGCACCAGCTTGAGCGCAAGCAATTGCGCTCCCTGCCATCTCGGCCATTGCGTTACGGACTAGGCCATCATCGAGTAAGTTTCAATGTTTGAGTAGCTATTATCGGCGCCAAGGGGAGCATCACAGGGGGCTGGCAGTATGGCCGGCAGTATGGCCAGTTGGTAACGTGGCTGGCATTGCTGAACTCTTCAAATTCTATTTTTGGTAACGTACGGACCGAAAAAGAAGGCCCAAAATTACAATTCCACCTATGATAGTTGTGCTCTGCAAAAAGTGGAAAGTACATATAACGACGTGCGACTATCGGACCGAAAGCATCACAATCATACGTCTCAACGACTCATCAATTGTCCACTCTACAAAGAAGCAATTCTACGTGTTACACTAGGTATTGTTTTTAACATAAAGGGTGTTTTTAAACGAGAGACTTGTCAATCTTAAAGGGCATAATAGTCTTTGACCTACCAATGTTTTTAAAGCAATGAAATAAACAAAATTTAAAAAGTTTTGAATCTTGTCAATCTTAAAGGGCAAACAGTTTTGATCTAGCAATTCTTTTAAAGTAATGTCATAAAGAAGAAGTTAAAAGAAAAAGATTTTTGTGAGTCCATATGTAAGTTATAAAAAAAAAAAAAAAATTGTGGAAATTAAAGAGAGATTCTCATTTGAAGCTTATTGTGTCATGTATTGATTGTCCATCAGAAATTAATAAAATAAAAATAAAAAACAAAAAAAAAACGAGACCTTGAGATATGCCTTAATATAAATGCTTTTTGCGAGATATCGAGAAAATAACACCAAAGATCGCCCGTAAAAGGGCAGATTGTCGTTGTCTTTTATCGGTTAACCGCAGCGGCAGCGGCTGAAGGAAATGTTTAAAGCGGTGGTGGTGAGACGAATAATATAGTTCGTTGAATGTGTTATCGAGCAGCCAATGTCTAGAGAGAGAGAAAAAAAAGCGTCCTATCTATGTGTTTGAACTATCTATGTGTTTGAACGGCTGTAATCCGGCATACTTATTTTACGGCCCGCTTATCGCCCCACAATCCATCCATTGCTCTTTGTCAAATACCTCGTCGTCTTCGTCTTCGTCTTCGTCTTCGTCTTCGTCTTCGTCTTCGTCTTCGTCTTCGTCTTCGCCTCTATCTTCGTCTTCGTTTTCGTCTTTATCTTCCTCTTCGTCTTCGTCTTTATCTTTATCTTCACCTTCATCTTCGTCTTCGTCCTCGTCGTTTTTGTTTTTGTTTTCGTTTTCGGTTTTGTCTTCATCTTTTTCTTTTTCCTCCCCTTCTGCCTCTTCCCACAGCCAGTCACTCTCAATCCCCACAAAGCTCTCAATCCCCACACAGTTCTCCCACCAGGCCATCAGCTCTTCCCTCGACGGTACTTCAATGTCATAGTCGAGCAGTTGCAAGAACTCAAACTCCATCCTCCGCAACTCGTGCGACGTGGTGTGCGGCAAAAGCGTCGTGAACTGGGCCGTCGTACCTGCAAGGATTCGAGCAGGCGAGTGCAGGTAGGGCGACGGTGGGGCGTTTGGAAGCTGCTTGCCGCGGCGGGACGGGGGTATGTGGGTGGTAGCGACGATACTCCCAAGATTCGAGTGAATGTGCTTGGCGGCAATAATGTAGGCGGTAAGGAAAAGACGGTGGGTGGAGCCGAGAAGGGCTACGGTTCTGGATTGTTTCTTTTTCCGGGATGCAAATGTTTAATACGTTTTAGTTATATATATAAAACAAGAATAAAACAAGAATCAATGATGAAACACAAGTCTCACATCTTTCAATCGGTCAATATATCCCATTGCCAGCACAAGCGTGATTGTCGGGCATAGCACTGGCACAGCACTCTTGCTAACGCACAGCATGGCGATGGCCCTTCCGAGCTCGACATTCTTGATTGGAAACGCAGTCGCGTCGACAACGAGTCGCATGAACCTAACAAGCCCCTCTATATGCTTGGTGCCGGTCTGTAATGGCTCCCAGGTGTCGAGGATTCGGTTGGCAGTTTTAACTGGAAGTTGTGGGAGGGATAGAGAATATACATTCCGTTAAAAGGACTCGGATAAAGCTTGGATGAGAGAGAAGAAAGAGAGAAAGAGAAAGAGAACCGACCTAGCATACGTTCGTTCACGGGTTGCTTCGCATTGAGTCTGATTGCATGCAAAAGCAATCCGCCTTGTTCCAAGTTGCCGCGGTAAGCGTTCACGACGCGAGCAAAGGCCCTTCGTCGGCCAAGTTGATCCGGGGACAAAGAAGGTTTGGGTGGCGGTAATGGTAGTGAAGGTTGTGGTGGTGACAAGAATGATGATGGTGGTGGTGGTAGTGGTGATGAGGATGATGATGATGATGATGGTGGTGGTGGTGAGGATGATGATGGTGGTGGTAATGATGGTGGTTGTGGTTGTGGCAAGGAACTGAAATTGAGCACAGCACGTTGCGACATTGAAAGAAAATGTCAACACAAGTGTAATGCGAGCCAATGCTGTGCATTGCAAGTAATATATCCCTGGCATCGTCGCTACCGAATAAACTCTGTTTATCCTTTCAGTTCTCGTAATCGCTAAACTTTTTCCCGAGATAGCTTGGGAACGAAATAACCTCCCAAAAGAAGATCATAGAACCCTGTGCAGATCGCCACACACTATTGTGATAGCCACTCGGGTGGTACGTCGGGAAGATATGAAGCTTTGAGCACATTGAATAGTATTTAATAGAGGTAACCTAAAAAGGAGAAATTTCGTGCGACCTCGGTCCAGCAGGTCCGTCCCGAACCAGCCTCACCATGCTTTTTCGGAAGCCTCCAGCCTCCTGCCACTAATTTTAAGAATTGTGTATGACCCTCAATGACAAATTCAGACTTAACAAATCCAATAACAATTCCCATACGCAATGGTCAAGTTACGCTAAAGTACCCCACAATACGAGAAGTTACTGCGCATTAAGAGTAACGAAGACTCACAGGAACCAAATTCCTTATTTCGTCACTTTTATTTGTACTTTAATTTCGGTCCGCCTAATCCTTGACAAAGCAAGGTTAATACATCGCTTACATGTATAGAACTCAACAAACACAACTACAAAAAGCCACCAACATAAACTATCCCACGCCATCTCAGCCTCACGATCCGACATGCGCCACACTCGCACGCCACTCCAGGCCGATGACCCCCCGCGCATTGTGCGTAATCACACTCGGTATAATAGTGACATCAATTCCCACAACCGCGACGAATGAAATCGATAATATTTTGGCGCAATCGCTTACTGAACGTCGGCCTCTTTGACTTCATCCTTCTTTACAATTTCCCTGTAGAAATTAAAGTATGGGTATATCAGGAAAAAAAAAAAAAAAAAAAAAAAAAAAAAAAAAAAAAAAAAAAAAAAAAAAAAAAAAAAAAAAAAAGAACACATGTCACCTCTTCCAGAAATAAATAAATAAAAAATAAAGATACTTCGGCCAAGTCCTAAGAGTGGTTCAACCCACCCACGAAAATCAACTCAAACCTATTCCGCAACTCACCAGTCGTCATGATTCTCGTCCTCATCCTCTTCCCCTTCCACCTGAAGCTGCGCGGGTGTGTTTTTAGGCACCCATGTCGCCGCATCGAAGGCGGGCTGAGGTTCCACCGGTTTGGTAATCTCGGTGGGACTGTGGAGTGTAAAAGAAATTATGAGCTCTTTTTTTTGCGTCTTTCATAATTTTTATTTTCCTATTCCTGCCGCTTAAACCACCTCCGGGGAAA
>RBNK01001765.1:0-13539 GCA_003990785.1 Endogone sp. FLAS-F59071 | reverse complement strand
GAAAAAAAAAAAAAAACAACAAAAAAAAAACAAAAAAACACACCAAGTAATCAAAAAAAGACATCAAAAAAAAATTTGGTTCTAAGTTTATCCGCAGCTATCTAACCTGACCCCCTTCATTTTGGGTATTGCAAAAAAAAAAAAAAAAAAAAAAAAAAAAAAAAAAAAAAAAAAAAAAAAAAACAGACATTAAGTAGAAGAAAATGAATATGATACGTAGATATACGTAGATTAAAGAAAGAAAGCTTACAAGTGACCTTTTCAAAGCTATCTTGCGAAAATCCGGTGTGCCTTTAAGAAAATAGTAACCTTGTAATTGTCTAACCTGACAATTATTGATTATACTCTAAAAAAATAGATAGATACACACTCTAATAAATTATGTTCTATTTTCTTACTTCTCAAAAAGGTATTACTACTTACATCTGGATCATCTGAAAACTTGGTCAACCAAAGCCCAGCTACCCTTACGCAGTTATGGCTGTATGGCTACAAAAGGCTTCCTTTATCATTTCCCCACCACTTTTCCACTTTGAGTCAGTCAAGAAGCTCAAAAATTGTCCAATGGCAGCCTTGCTGCTTAGTTATACTTTTTTTTTTAGGTACTGTAGATATAAAATAGAAAAAAAAAAGAGAGATGATAGCTAATCTATCCTTTTACATTGCTGTAGTATTCTCTAAACTGTAGATATCTACCCAGAGCAGGGCCACCCTGAGTGGAGGGCAAAGGCGTCGGCGTCATGGCCAATGGTTTCCAATCAGAGGTTGGCGCTTGCAGAAGAGGCAAAAGCTGCGACACTGACGACAGTTGTGGCCTTCAAACATGTGCTTGGGCCATTATCGACTTCACGTCCGGTAGCATTACAGAGCATCCTCAACGGCAGTCGCTCTCTATAAGGATTGAAGAAAAAATTATTAAAATCAAACCTTTTTTTTTTTTTTTTGCTCGTGTTATTTATGAGACATAGCAAAACCTTGAGCAACAACAGATTTTTTACGACCTTGGTTGCCAAATTTCGGCAGGATAACGTCCCCTTTGAAAGTGTCGAGATGAACCCCATAGTGTTAAAAAAAATGGTATCCTTTTGAGGTCAAACACTTTCATCGCATATGTAAATTTAACTGACCTTCTCGAATTTTGACTTTTGGGGACCATCCACTTTCTTGATGAGCGTGTTTTCCAAATTCCGATTTGAGGGGCTGATTGGTTTGCTGGAATCAGGAACGATTTTGACAAAATTGCGCGAGATTCCAATAGTTTCAAAGGTAGTATACACGAGCTCAGCCATCGACACAGCCTCAATGGTTCAACGGTTGAGAGTGGTCGCTCTTTATGAGAATAAGTATGACATCAACGTAATCATCAATGTGAAGGAAGCTGTTTCCCAGAATCCCACACCTCAATGACATGGTCTTTCTCAAAAAAATACCCACACAGATTGCCTTCCGGAGTAGAGCAGCGGGAGCTTTCTCTCGACCTCCAAACCAGGCGGAGCCTTCGCCGTATACATTGTGAAAGCGAGCGATCCAAACATTAATGTTATAGCTTGCTCCTAATATACTCCTCTCTACCATCTCTTCTTTCGAACCACAGAAAACAATAGCTTTTATAGTTTTTTTATTGTTATTATTATTCATTAAACAGCATTCCACGAAAGGGAGAGTGCAAAATTGTACGCGTTAATATAATACAGCTACTTTTGGCTAAGGTAGAGGTAAAGCTCACGACGAAAGCAAAAAAAAGACAATCTATCAGTCTTCCACGTATATGTACCTCTTCTTCATCAACTGGAATCGTGTCTCTAAACTCAATTGCTCATACTCGGGTTGTTTACTGAAGAAGCGGTACTCGTCGTACACCCAATCTGACGACCTTTTGTAAGAATTGGAAAGGTGATATCGATCAGCCAGAATGAGAACCTCCAATGGCTTTTCATACACCTCGCCTTGAAGAAAGTTGTCGCACCATGTTATGACATTGGAAAACATGTACTCCGTAGCAAGCTTGATAATTGTTTCGACATCATTCAAGGTAAGAGTGGTGTTAGTGTGATTGTACACGACTGAAAGTAGCATTTCCATGTCCGCCGGATTTTTCTCATTTATTTGCACCATAGCCATAATGCCTTTCTCGTTTTGCTCGTTGTGTTTGCAGGAGTATTTTTGCACGTCGGTCTCTCTCCAGTTTCCGGAAAGAATCCCCTTAAAGAATTCGGAAAACATGCTCAGGATGCTCGCATGAACTCGAAAGTGAACATCGTCGACGCAGATTATTACATTTCCATCAAAGTAATAGTGTTTGCCATTTTTTTGCGGTTTGGAGAGCATCGATGCAAGAGTTTCGGATAATTCCGCCATTGCTCTGCACTTGCAGTTTGATGTTAAAAGAACAAACTCGACTTTATAAGCTTGCGTGATGCCAACTCACGCGCATTCCGGCACGTAAGGTCAAAAAGTATACCTGTCTGAAACTGCAGTCAGATCTTTTGACTTCAAGTGTCTTACTGATAAGCTGAGGATGATGTAACCGAGGGTGAGCCAAGATGAAAGAATGACTTCATCAGGAAAAGTTTATTGTCGGGGATGGAGCTGAGTTTTAGACCAATCTGACTGATTAATTCCCTATTAATTTTTTTTTTTAAAAAAAAAAAAAAAAACGCACTGAGAATATTCCCATAGGACATGTGCAATTATTTTAAGCAAAAATAATCAGACCACTTAACTCATAAATGATATTGGGGGGTTTCATGATTTGATTAATTTTGATTATGATTATTGATTAGATTTTTTGCCTACATATGAAATAATCTGTTTCACTGTGATACCCCTGATTTTTGAAATTTTAAAAAATCCAATTATATGGCTTATTACACTACCATGCCTTTCCTTTCTGAACATAAACAATTGCTTGATAATTTAGAACAATTAATGGAGCTCACTGCTTTGTTTGAAGAGAGTTCAGAGTCCAGTTCCAGCTCTTCCAGCTCTGCAAGCTCCACTTCTGATTCCAGCCCTTCTAGCAGTTCTGACTCCAGTCCTTCCAGCAGTTCTGACTTCACCTCTGACTCTAGTTCTGAATATGAATCTTTTTCACAATTAGATTTACTTGAGGGACTGTTAGAGTTACATACTCTTGTAAGCAGTGATAGATATTTAAATTTTCACCACAAGATATCAAAGTCTGTCTACTGATTTAATACAATTCTACCAATGCTAGACTCTATTAGATTTAGACATATACTTTGCACAGATTAAGCAGGTTTTCAGGCATATTGAATCTTATTAAAGATGATTTAGTTTTTTTGAACAAATCATATCAGAATCAAATACTAGTATAAAAACAACTTACTATTACTCTATATCAATATGGTTATTCTGGCAATAGTGTAGCAATTTCTGATATTGCTTTAAAATTTGCTATAACTGAAAAACTATTTACAAAGTTATACAATATATAACAAAAGCAATTAGAAGATATTATCAATATTTTATTAAATAGCCTAATAGTAAAGAAAGATATAGACATGGGTAATCAGAGAATACTATTAAAAGCTTTATAGATTATATTGATTTTATTGATAGAATAGATATCCCTTTATTTCACAAACTAGCTATTCAAGGAGACATTTATTAAAATAGAAAAAAACAATATACAATCTATATATAACTTATTGTAAACTTATCTTTTTATATCAACTATCTCTTTGCTAAATTTCCAGATTCAGTTTATAATTCAAGAGTATCTAAATCAATATAACTGTTTCAAAGGCTAGAATAGTTTTTTAATAGTAATCAGTATCTTTCAGAAGATAGTGTATATGAATTAATATCAATATATATAATTTCATATTATAAGCTTTACTCAGATATCCAGGAGAACAAGCAGTTCAACTATTAACTATCTAGTAAACAGGCTACAATAGAGTATATAATTAGTATTCTTAAGAGATATTTTTCAAGCTTAACATATCTATATTGTGACGGAACATTTTGTGACGACACACAATTTGATCATGTGAAATCACAGGTCATGTGACTCTCAACAATGTTGAGACCTGTAGCATTGTTGAGACCTGTAGCGTTGTTGAGACTTATAGCGTTGTTGAGATCCGCAATCACGCTATAACCTAAAATAGTATTTCGATCTGATATATTATTTCGTCACCCAATTACATTATAACCTGATATATCATTTATTATATCTTAGCCAATCAATTTGTACCTTATATTTAGCCGAGCCAATCAGAAATTCAAGTAGTAACCTGGGTAGCTGCCCATATAGCACCTTGTAATTTCTTATAAATACCCCGCTTGCAATTATCAATAAAATTCGGACTGCAACAAGCTAAGGAAGCTTACAACAGACAACCCAAGGGATACTGAAGCCTTACTCAAGGAGTAAGCAATTGGATATTTTCGAGATTCTAACAGATACACTTTATTCGATCAATCATATATAATTCTTGCTAGTTAACACCTACATCGACACCCTTCTCAAGATGCTACTGCATAAACCGCTAAGACCCCTAAAAATGTATTTTCTGCGCTTACTCAATTCCGAGTATTTCGCTGTTAATATATTTTAGTCCGCCACAATTGGTGCTGACTGGCAGGAAATCAATCGACATATCGACTGATTTGTTACCTATATTGCGTAACCGAACTTGCCGAAACCTATAGTGGAAGACAAAAGCAAGAACGGCACTACCACCGCCACTGCCTACATTACTACAACTACCTAGAAGAAGACCTCAAGAAGACAAAGAAACCATGACAGACAGACTACCTACCTTTTACGGATATACCAAGGAATATGTTTGAGAATTCCTAGATGATTTGGAGAGCTACTTCGCAGCCAAAGGAATGGTCAGCACTCGATGGTTGCCTATCCTGGCCGCCCAACTTAGAGAACTCACAAGAGAAGCCTACCGTGTGGCTCTAATGGATGCAGCAGCCACTGGACTAGGAGGATTAATCCTCGCAGCCACAGCAGCAGCTGGAAATAACCCTCCCGCTGTAACATTAGCCACTGCTTATTGGGATGTTACAAGAGCCTGACTAGAGGAGAAGTATTTCACCAAACAGAAACGAGAATCAATCAAGGAACAGCTATTCAACATGAAGATGTCAATCAATCAATGCCCGGAAGACTGGATTAATACCATCAATCAGTATATACAACTATGTGGAGAAACCAGCTCGGTTGTACGAGAAATGGTGTTCATGAATGGCTTACCCGCAGACATCCAATGCCATATCAAGAGGTTTGGCCCTCGAAGTATGGAAGAGAAAGTCAGGATGACACAGGCCTTTTGGGATACCGAAGCAGGACATTCAGCATCCCTATATGATAAGTTACCACAAGACTTATGCAGGAAATTCAGCACTGGAATACCCGTGGTTCAAATGGTATCTGCATCAACCAAACCACCTAAGGAGGATACTATTAAACCAACAGTCATAGTAAAAACGGGGAAGATAACTCATGAGGACGAAATGGAGAAGATTACCAAGATGTTCTCAGAAATGACAGCACATATAGCTGATCTTGAAGCCAAGGTGATCCGACAGAATAGACAACCGAGAGGAACCTTCGTCGCCGAAGAACGCAACAAGACCGAGATAAACTGCTTCCTCTGTGGAAGACGGGGTCACTTTGCCAAAGACTGCCGAACTAGAAGTTGGAAGGAAGGATGAGAGAGAGAAGAAGTAAAGAAGGCTGACCATGCCAACGTGGTGCAAGAAATCGAAGAAGAAGATGAAGAATTTAGCGAAGAATACCTGGAGGCTTACCCGGTTGAAGCAGTCAGCCGTACTACCACTAGGAAGACTCCCTATCCAAGAAAGAAGCCAATCCAGGAACCTGAGATTGTCATTGAAAAGCCTAAGAAGCCAACACAAAGGTAACAGTTGAATGAGGATCAATGGGACAAAGCCTTTAAACAAATAATGCAACCTGGCAAGACAGTTACATCAACTACTGAAGATGAAGAAATGACGGATCAGGAAGAAAACAAGGACAAGAAGCCTAGGAGGGTTAGGGAATTCGAGTACGACCTATGGAAGGATATTGCTAGTCAGAAGGCAAACATTACCTTCAAACAACTCTTCCAGATCGCACCGTCAACAAAGCAGAAGGTGAAAACGCAGATTACTGAAACCAAACCAACCATCCGATTCGAGGAAGTTAACACCACCAAAGAACAAGAGAAGTGAACCTATACCTCATCCGCCTATACACAATGCAACATTGGAGGATTAGCATGCTCAGTCATTATTGACACTGGAGTAGGAGTCAGTATCATCGCCAAGCATTTCCTAGACTGCCTAGGATGGGATATTGATGAACCCGCTATCTCTACCTTGGTCATCGCAAGTGGAAAAAGCAGCGTACCCCTAGGAGTACTCCGAGAAGTACTGGTCCAGTTTGGAATAGAAATCATACCCGTCAGAATGGTGGTCACCGATGCACAATCCTACAACGCTGTCTTAGGCAACAGCTGGTTAAAGAAAGCTAAAGCCTGAATTGACCTAGACGCATAAAGGTTAATCTTCGTCAACCATGGAAGAAAGTTCAGTGTACCTTTGGATATTCAGAAAGGAGTAGTACCGAAACTTACTCAGAGGCCGGAAGATGAAAGTGACACAGATGAAGGAATAACCCCCGGACAAGCGCACCTCAATTTGGTAGAAGAAGAAGAAGCAAACGTAGTAATCAATAGTGAATACCGCTACCTGACACCTCTGGAGAAGAACCAGTTGATTGAATACAACATGAGGAATACTCGGTGCCCATTCTGTGAGCAATGCATCTACTGTGCCAAGATGATGTGCACCTGCAGTAATACAAAATTGATACCTTATGAGGACACGTTGGAGATGCATTTGCCAACCGAGAAAAAGATCAAGAAACCAAGATTGTCACAGACCCGCCGAAGGACCCCACCCTCAATGAATCATGGACCGTATGACGGAAGAAACCCTCATCCATTTGCAGACAATACTGGAGAAGTATGGGACTGTTTCTGGACGAATATTGGATACATCGGCAAAGGACGTCTTTGGAGAAATCGCAACATCTACCTGCAAGGATGCTATTGGGATGAAGTCAACCCCTATGACCTATGGGAATGCAAAAACTGAGTCAGATATCTGGACAAACCATACAATATCAACTACCACAGAACTTGGAAGGAATGTTATGACCGAGAATAAGAACAGACGATACCCGAAGAAAATGAAGATGAGGAAGTACCTAAGGAATGGAGCAATGAAGTTTATACCACTCAGACAACCATTGAAGTCAGAGCCCTGTTCCAGGAAGATGATGAAGATGATGGACCTATCCTGATTGAAGAAAGTGACTCAGACTTGGAAGAAGAAATCATCGCACTTGAGGAAATAGTTCACTCTGACGAACGCATCAGCATACGCTATTGGTGGTGGAAGGACTTATGGCAAAACCTACCTCAGGACACAACTCACAAACAGTGGAAGGAACCGAATATCCCTACCTTTGAAGAAGTGTTCACAATTGAAGAAAGGGATATAGCAACCCGAGTCAAGAAATTGACAGAAAGCGCAATCGTACCAAAGAGAAAAACCGAAGGAGCCGCAGGATATGACCTATACGCGGATGAAGACTACACTCTAGAACCAAAATCATCAGCCTTTGTAAAAACTGGAATTGCTATCGCCTTACCACCCAGACAATGTGCACAAGTATGGGCAAGAAGTGGACTTTACCGTAATTCTAGGATAGGAGCCTTCCCTGGATTAATAGATGAAGACTATAGAGGAGAAATCGAGGTTGGACTAGTTAACCACAACCATAGCCAATTCAAAGTATACCAAGGTGATCAAATCGCTCAAATGGTGATCGTCAAGTGTGAACAGCAACCTTTGAAGGAAGTAGAAAACTTAGAAGAAACACGACGTGGAAGGAAAGGATTTGGATCAACCGGACAAGCAAATGTGATAATAGAAAGACTGGATGACCAGGAGAGCGCTAAGAAGCACATCTACTCCCTCAATGAAAACCTGTTACCGAATCAGAAGAAACAGTTGCAAGACCTGTTAAAGGAGTATGAGGATATTATCGCGATCAGTTTCAAGGACCTACTGGACCAAGCCTTCTTCATGCACCATATTGATACAGGAGATGCCAAACCAATCAAATAAGCACCCTACAGATTGCTAGCCAACTATCATGACTTCATACGAAAGCATGTTCAAGAGCTATTGGAGTTAGGAGTGATTGTACGATCAAAGAGCCCTTGGGCATCACCTATCAGTATAGTACCAAAGAAGGATGGACAGAGAATGATTATCGATTACCGCAAATTGAACTCAGTTACCAAGAAGCACGCATACCCAATTCCGCATTTAGAAGACTTATAAAACATGTTGAAAAAGGCACAAATCTACTTAACCTTGGACCTATGGGCAGGATATAACCAAATTGGAATGACGCCTGAAGCACAGGAGAAATCGGCATTTGTTACACCATTTGGACAATACGAATTTACAAGGATATCCTTTGGACTTTGTAATGCACCTGCCACCTTTCAGGCTGCAATGAACAAAATCTTCTACGATTTGATTGGACATGGAGTAATTGTGTACATCGATGATATCAACATCTATGCGGAAAACTTTGCAGAACACATGGTGATCCTGAAGGAAGTATTTGAACAACTTAGGAAGTATGGACTAAGGATCAAGCCGACAAAGTGCTACTTTGGACAGAAGAAAATCGAATATCTCGGATTTATAATTGATGGAGGAGAAATCTGCCCGGACCCAAAGAAGACCGAAATCGTCAAGGCCTTCCCAACCCCGCAAGATAAGATGGCCTTATGAGAATTCTTAGGACTGGTCCAGTTCTATAAAAGGTTTATCCCTGGTTACTCTGAAATTGCTGCACCCCTGCACATATTGCAAAGAAAAGGAAGAGCATGGGAATGGACGTCAGCCACACAAACTGCCTTCAACCTGATCAAGGAAGCACTTACCCATGCACCAGTTATGGCAAGACTGGATCTTATAAAAGTATTCAAGCTGTATACAGATGCATCATCATTTGGACTTAGAGCAATCTTGGTGCAAGATGATAAAGACGGAGAACATGTGATTGCTTATGCAGGACGAGCCACCCATAGAGCAGAACCTTCCTATGGAGCCACCCAATTGGAGTGCGTAGCAGTCGTTTGGGCCGTACAACACTTCCGCCACTTCCTGATTGGAAAGCAGTTCACTCTGATAACAGACCACTCAGCCCTCAAATGGCTTGGGAATAAGCCAAATCTGACAGGAATGTATGCACGATAGCTAGCCATATTGCAGGAATACGACTTTACGACGCAATACAGAAAAGGATGGAATCATCAGAATGTGGACACCCTCTCATGCCTACCCCAATTTATCCGAGATCGATACCCCGAACCAAAAAGAATATACCTACCCAATGAATACTAAACTCTATAATGGATATTTGGATTACCTCAGTAACCTAACCTTTACTAGGATGACGGATGAAAACGATCAACGGCTTATATGGACAACGGTACTTAACTATTTTACCAAGAATAATATACTTTATCAATGACACAGAGGACAGATACGACTTGTAGTTCCTGAACACAAAAAGCAGATGGTTCTTCAGGCCTCTCATGACCATCAGCTGGCAGGACACATGGGCATAGACAACACATATCAATGACTATCAGAAAAATATTATTGGAAGAACATGTACGAAGATATTAGAGAATATATTAGAAGATGCAACACTTGCCAGAAAAGGCTCCAAGGAAAGGAAGTTGAGACCTTACAACCGATTGTATCTGGAGGACCCTTCAAACATATTGGAATAGACATTGTTGAACCACTACCAAGAACACTTAGAGGAAATCGATACATCGTAGTAGCAGTAGACTACCTGACCAAGTACCCCGAAGCATAAGCATTGCCCCTTGCAGATGCCCTTAATGTTGCACCTTTTATCTACAAAGATATTATCTGCCGCCATAGAATACCATATGAAATGACCTCCGATCAAGGAACTGAATTCGTTAATGAATTCATGCAGATATTGACGCAATACTTCGGGATCCGCTAGATAAAGACTACTGCCTACCACCCACAAGGAAATGGACTCACCGAACGGACAAATCAAACTATCAAGAATACAATTGCTAAAGTAGTACAATCACAAAGAGGAGATTGGGACTTGTACCTACCTTCCGCCTTATTTGCACTATGAACAATAAAACAGGAGATAACAAAGTTCACCCCTTTTGAGCTCGCTTATAGAAGGAAAGCTCATCAGCTGGTAGACTAAGTAATGACCACCCCGGAACCCAGCCACACCTCCTGGGAAAAGCAAATCAAGCATCGTGTGACAAAGGAAATCCAAGAATTACACAATATCCGAAACAAGGCAAGAGAATTTATTGCCATTGCACAAGATCGGCAAAAGAAGAATTACGACAAGGAACATAAGGAAACCGAGAAATTGAAGATTGGTGACCAAATCTTACTATACCGAAACATAGTAGAATCATCCTGGTCAGCAAAATTGGACCCAAAATGGGAAGGACCATACTATATCGCCAGTATAAAAGGAACTATATATCAGTTGCGAAAAACGACAGGAACGATCTTACCCTATACTGTCCACCGAAACCGCCTCAAGAAATATCATGCCCTGTTGGAACAACTTCCATGAAGTCCGAGTCAGCCTGATCGAGGCCTACCGACATATAGAACCTCTGGAAGACCTTGAGGAGATAGAAGGATTGACCTTACAGAAGACCCGATCGATTGTATGCAACATTCAAAGGAGGCAACACCTGGCACGAATTAATGAATGGAAGGAATACTACCGAATCGCACAACTCTGGGATGAAGAAGTTGAACATATCTGGAACTGGAAGGATAGAGAAATCTGTCAACAAGCCCTCAAAGGAGCACTCCCTGCCTATAATGCAAGAATGGCCGATCAGATTTATCAACTATTCAAGCACAAGCCTAGTGCTTTAAACCACTTTCAGTGCAGTACACATCAACTGAATCAATTGACACAGGATGAAATAAAGGAGCTAGAGGAAGAGGTAAAACAGTTATAAAGAGATTTCTCCGAGTTAGAACTGTACCTTGAAGTCTAACTTGCAGAAAGGAAGGAGATGTGATGGAACATTTTGTGATGACACACAATTTGATCATGTGAAATCACAGGTCATGTGACTCTCAACAATGTTGAGATCTGTAGCGTTGTTGAGACCTGTAGCGTTGTTGAGACTTATAGCGTTGTTGAGATCCACAATCATGCTATAACCTAAAATAGTATTTCGATCTGATATATTATTTCTGTTGTAATTATTAGCTTATTATATCTCTTCTATCAATGATCGATGCATCAACGATCGATCATACGTCACTCAATTGTGGCTGAGACGATCTTTGTTTGTATCGACCAATCATAATTTAGCATTAATAAATACACGCATATTGGCTTCATTAGCCAGCGCGCTCTTTTACTCCAAAACACACACATTCGAAGATCAAATTTCAACAGGTTATGAGCCCTGAGCCGCTCGAATTGCAGCTCGACAACCTGAGATCTACGCAATCATCTACACAATTATAACTGCGATTACTATAAGCGTTTATTTAAAATCGTAAACAACGCGTCAAACAAAGCGATAAACAATGCAACAAATGACACCGCAATAAAGCAACGCGATAAACAACATGTAACGACATAGCATTCAACGACACGACACGACGAAATGGACAATCTATATGCATCATCGTCATCAGCAACAAGATCGACAAGATTGCAGTCTAAATCAAAAACAGACAACAGACATCAAACCCTTGACGACGACGACGGATTGGATAGCAACCATCAGAGCAATATCGCATTTAGCCTCGATCGACAGGAACAGATGGCTACAACGATCAGAAATCAGGAAGATAAATTAGACATGCTTGCAACCCTAATGGGCGAATTGATGGCAAAAATCGACAAAACGATCACATCACCTAGCGCGCCAACCAATCAGAACGCAGCTACAGAAGGCAACATGCCACGACCATCACCATCACTAACAACATCAACAAAGCTTAACGATCTGGTGAAGGAGTACCTGAGATCGATCAACAAATTCGATGGATCGGGTGGCGCACCCAGATTGTTCGATTACTTTAATGCCGTAGAGCAATTTATCACCAGCGCCAATCTATCAGTACAAAAGGAGGAAGTCAACGCAGCGATCAGCAAAATTACAGGCAATGCTAGAATGTGGTTACGGAGGCACGTGAACACATCGGGAGAATTTGATTCATGGGATGACCTTAAAGAAGCTATGACGCAAAAATACGCACCAATGGAACAATTGTTACGAATGCGCGATAAGCTTGCGATGATGAAGCAAAAAGGATCGATCGAAGATTATAATAATGCATTCAATCGGATTATGGCGCAAATCGAAGATATGACCGACACAGAAGCTATACCGCAATATCTCCGGGGTCTAAGCCCCAGATACCAGGAATTAATACTTGCGCGGGAGAATATGCCGACAACGCTGGAGGCTTTACAACTCGCATGTATCAGGTTCAACCCGGATAACAAGCAAAAGCACGACGAAGCCCACGCGACAGACCGAGGCGGCTACCGAGGCGGCTACCAAGGCGGCGACCGAGGCGGCAACCGAGGCGGCTACCGAGGCGGCGGTCGCGACAACCGAGGCGGATACGCCGGACGAAGCCGAGGCTACAACAACGAAAACAGAAACAATCGAGGAGGTCATAATGACAGAAGCGACCGAGGTGGCGATCGCGGAGCCAATCGAGGTGGGAATTTTCGGGGACACCCTCGGAAATGTTATGTCTGTGAGGGAGAATACAGAATATTTCAATGCAACAAATTCAACAATTGGGTAAAAACAGAAAAAGAAAAGGCTAAACCGAGAGCCGAAGCAAATCTGGCGATCAGCGCTATCATCGATTTGGGCGCCACGCAACATATATTCAACCAATTGGAGCTTTTTGAGACGGTGGCTGAGCACGACGGCTTGGTCACGTGTGCAGGGAATGAGAAATTACGCGCGACACACGTTGGGACAATTGAGCTCAACGACGAGCTGAAATTACGGGACGTCTTATATGTACCGGAGATCACCAGAAATTTAATATCTGTGTGGGCATTGATACGTGACGGAAATGACATAACCTTCAAGAGCGACGGATCAGTAATTAAAATCGGCGCGGATCATGAAGAAATTAAAATCGGACAAGCCGATGGTGACCTATTTCATTTATCGACATCAGAGCTAGAGCTAGAAGCAAGCATCGCCGATTCCAACATAGCTAATTTCAAGATTGCAAACATTGCCGATTCCAAGATCGATGACTATATATTATGGCATCACCGACTAGGCCATCCGGGCTGAAATACTCTGCAATCAATCAACAAATTTGTCACAGGGCTCGGAGATGTGCGGCTGTCAACCGGACAAATCGAAATATGCGCCG
>RBNK01001764.1:0-13540 GCA_003990785.1 Endogone sp. FLAS-F59071 | reverse complement strand
ATTAGCTCATGCGACAAAGGAAGCCATTTGGCTACGCACCCTATTGGATGAGCTAGGATATTTGCCGAATTGTGCAACAACCTTATTTGAAGACAACCAATCAGCAATCGCCCTCGCCAAAAATCCAATCAATCACGCTCGATCAAAGCATATCGATATTCAGCACCACTTTATTCGAGAGAAAGTTGAATCAAAGGTGATAGATATTGTTTACATGGCGACAGATGAAATGATCGCCGATGCATTAACCAAGCCACTCGCGCGACCAAGACTTGAAATGCTGATCGCAAAAATGGGCTTACATAACTAACATTATTTCTTTAAAAATTTTTTTTATGTTCTCTATCACGTCATTCTTATCACTCAAGTAGTATTTCATATATAATAATTTGCAGTGAATGTACTTCATGGATGACATTTGTGATGTACAGTTGAACACTATTTTTATTTTTTTATTTATTTATTTTATCGAGATATATCAAGCAGGGGGAGTGTTGTAATTATTAGCTTATTATATCTCTTCTATCAATGATCGATGCATCAACGATCGATTATACGTCACTCAATTGTGGCTTAGACAATCTTTGTTTGTATCAACCAATCATAATTTAGCATTAATAAATACACGCATATTGGCTTCATTAGCCAGTGCGCTCTTTACTCCAAACACACATTCGAAGATCTAATTTCAACAGATCAAATTTCAATAATAGTAACCATCAGAGCAATATAGCATTTAGCCTCGATCGACAGGAACAGATAGCTACAACAATCAGAAATCAGGAAAATAAATTAGACATACTGGCAACCCTAATGGGCGAATTGATGGCAAAAATCGACAAAACAAATGCATCACCTAGCGCGCCAACCAATCAGAATGCAGCTACAGAAGGCAACATGCCATGACCATCACCATCACCAACAACATCAACAAAGCTTAATGATCTGGCGAAGGAGTACCTGAGATCAATCAACAAATTCGATAGGTCAGGAGGCGCACCCAGATTGTTTGATTACTTTGATGCTGTAGAGCAATTTATCACCAGTGCCAATCTATCAGTACAAAAGGAGGAAGTCAACGCAGTGATCAGTAAAATTATAGGCAATGCTAGAATGTGGTTACGGAGGCACGTGAACACATTGGGAGAATTTGATTCATAGAATGAGCTTAAAGAGGCTATGATGCAAAAATATGCACTAATGGAACAATTGTTATGAATGCGCGATAAGCTTGCGATAATGAAGCAAAAAGGATCAATTGAAGATTATAATAATGCATTCAACCGGATTATGGTACAAATCGAAGATATGACCGATACAGAAGCTATACTGCAATATCTCCGAGGTCTAAGCCCCAGGTACTGGGAATTAATACTTGCGCAGGAGAATATGCTAACAATACTAGAGGCTTTACAACTTGCATACATCAGATTCGACCCGGATAACAAGTAGAGGCGCGACAAAGCCCACACGATAGACCGAGGCGGCTACCGAGGCGGCTACCAAGGCAGCAACCGAGGTGGTGACCGAGGCGGCTACTGAGGCGGCAGTCGTGACAATCGAGGCGGAAACGCCAGATGAAGCCAAGGCTATAACAATGATAACGGAAACAATTGAGGAGGTTATAATAACAGAGGCAACTGAGGTGGCGATCACAAAGCCAATCAAGGCGGGAATTTTCGGGGACACCCTCGGAAATGTTACATCTGTGAGGGAGAACATGGAATATTTCAATACAACAAATTCAACGATTGGGTAAAAACAGAAAAAGAAAAGGCTAAACCAAGAGCCGAAGCAAATCTGGCGATTGGCGCTATTATCGATTCAGGCGCCATGCAATATATGTTCAACTAATTGAAGATTTTTGAGATGGTAGCTGAGCACGACGGCTTGGTCACGTGTGCAGGGAATGAGAAATTATGCGCAATGCACGTTGGGACAATTGAGCTTGATGATGAGCTGAAATTACAGGACGTCTTATATGTACCGGAGATCACCAGAAATTTAATATCTGTGTGGGCATTAATATGTGATGGAAATGACATAACCTTCAAGAGTGACAGATCAGTAATTAAAATTGGCGCGGATCACGAAGAAATCAAAATCGGACAAGCCGATGGCGACCTATTTCATTTATCAACATCATCAGAGCTAGAGCTAGAAGCAAACATCGCCGATTCCAAGATTGATGACTATACATTATGGCATCACCGATTAGGCCATCCGGGCCGAAATACTCTGCAATTAATCAACAAATTTGTCATAAGGCTCAGAGATGTGCAGCTGTCGACCGGACAAATCGAAATATGCGCCGGGTGTAAACATGCGAAGTCACACCGCAAGCCATTCAGATATGCAAAAAATTGATCGATGAAGCCTATCAGAAGGGTGCATACAGATCTGTGCAGGCCGATGCCCACGCCATTAGTTAATGGAGCGAAATATATATTAACATTCATCGATGACGCTACTCACTACGTCACAACATATTTTATTGACAACAAAAGTGATACATTTGATTGATTCCGGACATTCAAGGCATTCGCCGAGATGCAATCAGGCCGAAAACTCAAGATTCTCCAGTCAAATAAAGGAGGAGAGTATGTAAACACCAAGATGTGCAAATTTTTAATCAAAAATGGAATTCATCATGAAATGACGATGCCAGACACGTCGCAACAAAATGGTGTAGCTGAACGATATAACCGGACATTGATGGAGTCAATCCAGGTAGTTAAAATTACTGCTGGTATACCTGATGAACTTTGGGCGAAACTTGCCACAAGTGCTACATATTTACACAACCGATTGCCAACACGAGCCAATAAGGAGAGTACTTTACTATTTGAATTATGGCATGGTCACAAGCCTGATATCAGTAACTTGCGTGTCATATGGGCTGATGCATATATGCATATTCGCAAGGGAAAAAGGTTGAAACTGGCGCCCCAATCCAAAAAGCTTAAAATGATTGGCTATCATGATGAAAAGAAGGCGTACAGACTCTAGGATCCAACCAATAGGAAGATAGAGATCAGCCGCAATGTCACATTCGATGAATCTATTATATTAAAATCCTCAACAATCGTCAACCCAGAAGATTAAGAATACATCATTAAAGTGATCATTGGAGAATGCATGATTGATAAAAAAAGGCAATATCTGGTTAAATGACTAGGCTATGATGATAACGACAATACCTGAGAGCCAATCGAACAATTGATAGACACTGAAGCTCTACAAATTTGGCAAGATCGGATGTCAGAAGCTAATTTAATTGAATCGACTGATGACCCAATGACCTACAAGGAGGCAATTTCTCTGCCTGATGCAAAGCTTTAGGAGGAAGCGATCAATCAAGAGCTTAAATCACTTAAGAATAATGACACGTGGATGATTGTACCTGAGGTGCCTGCGGGACGCAAGCCGATTGGATGCAGATGGGTATTTAAAAAGAAACTCAACACTGATGGATCGGTTGCTAGGTACAAAGTGAGATTAGTGGCCAAGGGATATTCACAACAACAAGGAATTGATTACGATGAAACATTTGCCCCCGTGGCAAAATTCACGTCGATCAGGGCACTCTTATCAATCGGAGCAGTCCTAAACTTAGAAATTTACCAAATGGATGTAAAAACTGCATTCCTAAATGGCGATCTTGATGAAGAGATCTACATGATAGTACCTGAAGGAATCGACCAATCAGAGCTGTTACCGAAAGCTGTGAATAAGCTCAATCGATCATTATATGGACTAAAGCAATCATCTCGTATATGGAATCAGAAGATTGACAACTACCTCAGCCAATCAAATTTTATGAAACTACAATCAGATCACAGCATTTATCTAAGAAGAAGACAAGAAGATCAATCGCTGATAATTATTGCCATATATGTCGACAATCTACTAATTCTGGCCGACTCGATGGAAATGATGGACAAATTCAAGGCGGAACTTAGCAACGCATTCGATATGATGAACTGTGGCGAAATTAAACATTTTTTGGGTATTCGAGTCATGCGTAATCGAAAAACACACATGATCACAATTGATCAAAGCCACTTTGCCAATCAAATTATTATAAGGTTTAACATGATGGATGCCAAGCCAATCAGCACACCCCTTGATCCATCCATTCAACTCAAAGCTGAAGGGGGAAAATCCGCAGACCAAAGTCTATTTAGACAAATGATTGGTAGCATAATGTACCTGATGATCGGGACGAGACCTAATCTAGCTGCTGCTGTCAGCATCATCAGTTAATTTTCGGCCAATCCAATGCAAGAACATCACCACACCCTTAAATGATTATTAAGATATATTAAAGAAACAGCTAATTATAAGCTGTGCCTTGGACGTGATCAGGATCTAAGACTGATCAGTTTCAGTGATACCAACTAGGGAGGAGACATTAACACATGATGATCAACCACGGGCTATATCTTCAACCTATCAGGAGGAGCCATCAGCTGGTCAAGCAATTGCCAACCAACCGTTGCCCTATCAACAACTGAGGCAGAATATATGGCATTAGCACATGTGACGAAAGAAGCCATTTAGCTACGCACCCTATTGGATGAGCTAGGATATTTGCCGAATTGTGCAACAACCTTATTTGAAGATAACCAATCAGCAATCACCCTTGCCAAAAATCCAATTAATTATGCTCGATCAAAGCATATCGACATTCAGCATCACTTTATTCGAGAGAAAGTTGAATCAAAGGTGATAGATATTGTTTACATGGTGACAGATGAAATGATTGCCGATGCATTAACCAAGCCACTTGTGCGACCAAGACTTGAAATGTTGATTGCAAAAATGGGCTTACGTAACTAACATTTTTTTAAAAAAAAATTTTATGTTCTTTATCATATCATTCTTATCACTCAAGTAGTATTTTACATATAGTTATTTGCAGTAAATGTACTTCATAGATACCATTCGTGATATACAGTTGAACATTTTATTTTTATTCTTTTATTTTTTATTTCTTTTATTTTCTTATCAAGATATATCAAGCAGGGGGAGTGTTGTAATTATTAGCTTATTATATCTCTCCCATCAATAATCGATACATCAATGATCAATGTTACATCACTCAATTATAGCTTAGACAATCTTTGTTTTGTATTGACCAATCATAATTTAGCATTAATAAATACACGCATATTGGCTTCATAAGCCAGTGCACTCTTTACTCCAAACACACATTTGAAGATCAAATTTTAACATGTGATTGAATATAGCTACAAAGTATTCTTATACAGTTATATATAACTAGATTTTATATTCTACTATATAAATAAATTATTTAAGAGAATAATAAGTATTATACTTACTTATATAAATATTCTTAGAATAATTAGATATAATAAACAAGCTGAATAAACAAAACCAAAGCTTGTTTCATTATATTATTTGTTGATCTTATTTTATGCTATATAAATTATAATTCTAATATAAACAGCTAAATATATAAATATTATTTTATAAATATAAACTGTTTACCTTAAACTTAAATATTTTTTTCTAATAATAGCATCTCTTTTCAACTTGTAACATCTCTTTTGTTGCATTAAGATAAGTTTGTGGAACTCCAAAAAAAAAATAACATTTATGTCACAATTTACCTTTATCATGTGACTAATAAAAATGGACACTAAAAAAATTTTTGGGTGCGCCCAAGTATACATTTCAACGAATAGGTTGAAACGCCCTAATATTTGGGCTGAGGTATTCAGGCTGTGGAATTTAGAGATAATGAACGACGCTTGTGTAACAACGGAGTCTTAGTCGGGTTTGCCGTGGTATATATTGTTCAAGGCTGATTACATATACGGCCGAGCCCGCCGGCCCAGTGACTAGGTACCAGCCAAAAAATCTTGAAAAATAATAGTATTATTACATTGAGATATTGTCTTTCTGATTAGACGTAAGCTTTACACCATTAAAAATAAAGCTAAATAAATATTTTAAATCAAATAACCTCTGACGACATATGGGTGGATGGATCTTTAGAGAAACAGATTATTTTAACTCACTGTACACCGTCATAAATATAAATTTGTATCAAAATTACAAAATTACAAAATTCAATGTCAGGTACGCAATAGATATAAAATTTCTATATCAGGTACACGATTTAATTTGGAGGTGGCTCGTCAATAGTCATCCAGGGGTTTGTTTCTGTGGATTGAGAGTGCTTTGAGTGTGGTGATGGATCATCCAGTCATAAATTAATAACCGCTAAAATAGAGTGGCTCACTATCCGCCATCGCCGGCATAAGGGTCCGTCCTGGGTTTAACTCATTGTACTCGTGATTGGTGCTTCATGATCGATTGATCGGAGGTACATGTAGACGACGATGCCATTTCGGGAAAATATCGCTCGAATGGGTGGGGATGACACATCCTAGTGTGATTAAATTCGACTGGAAACGTGCACTAATATTGTATATGTTGTAGGTTTTAATTTATTGCAGACTTAATGTACCAACCTAGGAAAGCCTTGCTGCGGTTTCATAGTTGAAAACTTGAAATGTATGTGCTGTCAAGTGTCATGATATAAAAATCTTAGTGCATCTCGAAAGTATAAAATGGTTGGCTGGAAAGGCCTCTAGAGCTTCACCTCCAATCAAGCCATTAAGCGCTACATATACAACATGGTCAAGACAGCCTTTTTCCTCGGTGCTATAGCAGCTTCGCTCCAGCTCACTCAGGCTGGTTGGAACGTAAGATTGCACTCAGTTTTTCAACTCCGCTGAGCTCCGAATGCAACGATTCTAACTTTCTGTAATGTCGAAACGCATTCACAGCCCTCTTGTGGTAACAATGTGATTGCATACCACGGTAACAGCGGCGTACCCAACGCTTTGACCTTGAAAGAATACTGCACCAACATGAACAATTATGTGGACCTTTTCATTATCACTTTTGCCCATGCAAGAGACTCTAATGGCCAGCCGTTATTTGACAGGTGAGGCAACTTGATTCACAAAATAAACCATACGTGGAAAAAGTTTCTCTTGCTAAATCTTTGACTTTTTTTTTTCCCCCCCTTATAAAATAAAGCAATGTCGACAGTTGCAGTGTCACCGGTAATTGCTATAATACTGGTTCGGATGTTCAATACTGTCAGAGCCTCGGCAAGACCGTCCTGATCTCAATCGGCGGCGCCACCGGCACCATCTTTTTCAGCTCGGCTTCCGATGCCCAGACTTTTGCTCAAAATATTTGGAATGCATACTTGGTAAGCAGAGCACAATCGCGACTTTGACTGTCGATATTAATCCGAACCTGTAATAACCAGTAAAACATAATTTTTCCGGTAGGGCGGTACCGGTAGCCGTCCCTTCGGCCCAGGCGTGGTCTTTGATGGTGTCGACCTCGACATTGAGAATAACAGCCCGCCGTACTGGGGAGACTTCACCACCGAGCTCCGCTCGCTCTTTGCCACAGACACGAGCAAGCAATACCTCATTTCTTCCGCACCGCAGCCCGAACCAATCGAATCATCTGAGCAACCTATTGTCGATTTTCTGCTCAATGCCTGGCTAGATATCGCGTTCATTCAAGAGTACAACAACCCAGGGTTCGGTACGTCGAATGATTGTGCTTTGAAATCTCGTGTTTAAGTTTGGTGTGGCTAATCGTTCCCTCTTTCCCCTGGATTCGGCTCGGTTTCCCACAGATGGATCGGATACTTTGACTTACTGGCAGTGGTGGGACTCGTGGGCAAGGGGCACTGAAGCAAACGGTAATGTCTCAAAGAACAAAAACGTCAAGCTTGTTTTCGGTCTGCCAGGCGACAACTCTCCTGACTGCGCCAATGACTACCAGAGTGTCAGTACAATGTCGTCCAATGTCGCGCAGATGGTGAGTTCCTCTGACCCTTGCCAATCTAATTTATTTATTTTGTAATGACACCTAGAAAACCGCTCTCCCTCCAACATCTGCTAATTTCAATGATTTTCGCGACACACAATAGCAATCGCTTTACCCCTTGTCTTTCGGTGGCGGCGGTGTCTGGGACGATAGCTGTGCCTACGAGAATGTAGCGAACGGAGTAAATTTTGCACAGAGCTTCAAGAATGCACTCGGCTCCTGCTCAGCTAAACCGACGGCAACGACTACGACGGCAGCCAAAACGACGGCTACGGCAACACCCTCAACCGGTGCCATTTGCCCGAACGTAGGCACTTCGTGTCCATCTTGGGCTCCATGCTGCTCTCAGTGGGGTTACTGCGGTTCGTCCTCGGCACACTGTGATACTGGCTGCGATGCCGCCGCCAGTTTTAACGGCCAGTGTGTTGGCTCTGGCTCCGCCACGCTCAGGAATAGCACGCAGTGGGGTATTGGGCCCTCGAGCCATTCAGTCAAGTTGCAAGGTGAATTTAGAATCATCTCTAGGCCTGGTTCAGGCCCCGGCTCGTTCGACATCACGATCTACGCCGGCAAGAACCCCATTACCAAGAACTGGTCCCTCACCCTGCCCAAGAGCTCCGGTGTTGTTTCCAGCTCCCGCGGCACCGTCAGGAACTCCAGGACCGCCATCGTCATAACCTCCAAACCCGCCCAGGAAAAGCAAGCCGCAGCGTCCATCATGTTCACCGTCAAAGTCAGTGCTGGTCTTAAGAAGCTCGATCTCTCCAAAGTTGTCTTTGCCAATTAAGTGGAGTTTAAATTTATTGAGAAAGATAGAAAATGAAATATTGCTATTTCAATAAACCCATAGAATAATGCTTACTCTTCAGTAAGCTTTTTATCAATAAAGTTTTGCATACCCAAGTAACGCTCTCTGACTTTTTGTGATTCGACCATTTTCATATTGGCTATTCATTCTTACTTTGTCGCGAATGGAAAATGGCAGGGGGAAAAAAAGGGAGGGGTCATACGAGGTTTAGGCGAATCAAAAAAAAAAAATAATTGAGGAGAGATATAACTCCTAAATTATATTATCTCGTACTGTATTTTTTTTTTTTTTTTTTTTTTTTTTTTTTTTTTTTTTTGCAATTTAACTTATCTTTGGTAAAAAAAGCATTTGCTTGCGATAGTGATGTCATCCCAATATGGACGACTGCGTTTTTAGTTTTTATATAACCAGACCAAAGTAGAAATGGGAAATGAGATGACTTGCTCTCTCTCGCCAGAAACATGTCCGCACTGCAACGCCAACTCCTCACCCCAAAGGCTGCCGCCTTGTTAAAAAAGTTGCCCGAACGCACCGAGGCGTCGCCTGAGGACAATAGCTTTCTGCCCCCAATGGGCCAGCCCGCCAGGCGCGCACGCAAGGACTATTCCCCAACGACCTGGGACCAGTGCTTCGACTCGTGTTCCGACATCAAGATCCCAGGGACAGAGGATATATCCTTTCATTTAAGATTTTTAGAGACTCTAGGTTAATCAAATTCTTGAAATCGCGAGTTTCACATCTATAGTCCTTGTGCGCGCTCGCGCCGCACGCAAACATGTCTCCTTGACCCTTTTCCAACACACCTTCAGAGTCTACCAGATCAAACCGACAGAACAGCCAGCCACAGCCACCAGCACTGCCCACACGCCATTATTTATTCTGCATCATGGTGCTGGTCACTCGGGCCTCTCCTTTGGTTTGACTGCGCGGCAGATCAAGTGGATCACGTTCGGCAAGGCCGCGGTATTGACGTATGATTGCAGGGGTCACGGTGCGTGAGATGATAAAGGGACTGAGGGCGGGTGAAGCCTAGTGTTTTGCGTATCTCAGACCTTTTGTTTTACTGCTTAGCTGAGCATAACGTACGCTAATACCTCAATTTTTACAACGGTTTCATATTGTTTACTTGAACTGACAACACTTCACCCAACATCACTTTTATGAAATATCACAGGTTACACTCGAACTGCCGATGACACTAATCTATCACTCCCGCGCTTGAGTCAAGACCTCTTGGATGTCGTCCGGACCGTTTATGGCGACGAGCTCTTCGATGTTGTCTTGATAGGGCATAGGTAAATACATATCTGATCACTTTTCGGATGCATGAATTGAATAGCTAAATGTTTTGGGCCGAGAGATAGTAGAAATGGACCAGGGATCGTAAGAATAGGGATATTTTAGGGCGTGGTTTGGGTTTAATACAAGCTATGTGAACGAAATGATGAGTATTATTACATGGACACATGGCAACAATTGCACACCATTACACCACTTTATTTATTTATTTATAATCTCTCAAAAATCCACCAGCATGGGAGGCTCGGTCGTCACGGATGTGGCCCACAGGCAATTACTTAACCCTTTACACGTACTCGGGCTGGCGGTGCTGGACGTGGTGGAGGGTAAGTGATTTAATTTTAAGTTAAAGATTATGCATACATAGAGCACATGCGTGTAGGTAATTGTAATTATGATGTTCATCCACGGCCGTGTTCGGAAGTATTTAAATACTGATTTAGTAAACAAAAACGAAAAAAGGTTCAGCGATAGAGGCACTCTCCTACATGCTTTCTTACCTGCGTACCCGCCCCACGGAGTTCAAATCGCTCGAGCAGGCTATCGAGTGGAGGTGAATACCGGTGTCGAAATTTAATTTTCTATTTGTTTCATTTGGTTTTATATGTCGCTTATAATTAACCATCGTATACACCAAACCTTCAATTCTATGTTTGCTTATCTTTCTCCCTTTGTGACCTCTTTCTTCTCTTCTCTCTCCTATCCCGATAGTATTCGCTCTGCCACAATTCATAATCTCGAATCTGCCAAGCTCTCTATACCGCCATTACTTGTCCCCGTGATGGCGCCAGTGTCGGAGTCACCGAGCCTACGGGAAGAGGAGGTGGAGGAAGAGGTGGAGGAGAAGGAGGAGGAGGAGGAGGAGGAGGAGGAGGAGGAGGAGGAGGAGGAAAAAGGAAACGGCGAGTCGCATCACGAGCCAGTCAAGCAGCAGGCGGTGTCGGGATACACATGGCGGACGAATCTGGAAAAGACGGAAAGGTACTGGACTGGTATGTATCAAAAGCGCTTTTTGGGACGCGATATTGAATCGGGGAGTTTCCAATGATTGTATAGGTTTCTTGAGGACAGTAATCGTGTTTGTGCCTTTGACTTTTAGGTATACATTGGTTCTCTCTAAAGTTAATTTGATGATATTATCCCAGGACAATAATGACGCATTGGCTATATATTTTGTCATCAATAGAGTGGTTCACAGGCATGTCCGATAAGTTCTTGACGGCGAGGACAGCCAAGCTTCTTATTTTGGCTGGTGCGAATTTTTTTTTTTTTTTTTTTTTTTTTTTTTGACAATGTTCTGTCAGTCCATCTTTGGGTGAATGGTTAATTAAGACTACATGTAACTCGCTTCACAGGCACCGACCGATTGGACAAACCACTGACTATCGGACAGATGCAAGGTATGTCGTTTTTTGAACTGTCACTATTGAACGGTCACTATTAAACTTTTGAACAGTAACTCCACGAAAATTGTTAATCAATTCGCACATCACCTTAATCGCAGGCAAATTTCAGATGCAAATCTTTCCAGAGTGCGGCCATGCCGTGCAAGAAGACGCACCTGATCGCATGGCTGTCACGCTTGTCGAGTTCTGGAAGCGTAATGAACGCCTCAACCTGCCCACGCGCAAAGCAGTACCAATGAAATCGCCCACGGTGGTGGCGGAAGTGGAGACGGAGGAGAGACGGTGAGGTGAGAGGGAGGGGGATAGTAGAAAAGGCATGTGCAAAATTATAGCTTGAGCATGTAATTGAGGGGTCATTTTTTTAGCCATGTCGAAGTAAACTGAAATGTCACGAGCTTTGGACATCTGAAAGTTTCAGTATTCTCACATTTCTTAAATCAAATCAGGAATCTAGTTGTAATCCAGTAGAACGTCTCAAGTGGTGGTGGCAATAAACAAATAAAAAAAGAATCGAACTAATTAATTAATAATTATCATTATCAAAGGATAAAAAGCCAACATCATGCATGGGCCACGACTTCTGATCTTGAATTTCCCCGTCACCTTAAACAAGTCCCGCTGCAAAACATGAAAAAGGAACGTAGCACAATGTTAAAACCTGTACATAACAGTCAAACCTGTTATCGACGCAATACCATCATCAATTCCAACTGTCCTCTCGAACAGAAACCGCCAAGGCTGTCATTCATTTCCCTCTACACCATCTGCCACAGTTTTTATCGCCTCTGACTAGCACTACTAAGTTTGTGTCTCTCGGAGCTCTCAGCACGGCTTGGCGATTCTTGGTTCGCAGTCCTGGTCTCGATTTACTGTGTATTGAAAAAAACATAAAATAAAAAATAATAAAAAATTGGTGAGAGAGAGGGAATAAAATATTAAAAAATGGTTTTTTGTGCCATTAGATTATTAGCTCCCCGGATAATTGTCAGCATGCCCGTCTCTGGCTTGGTGTTTTTTTTTTTTTTTTTTTTTTTTCACTACGAGGAAAATTGGCTACAAATAACTCTAAACAGACATGGGATTACCCATAGGATTACCGGCCTATCTAAAAGTGGCATGTGGGGTTCGGAGTGGATTCCGTGGTTTTTGATTATATATAGCCTTTAGAATCGTGAGAAATATAAGGGCCCAGACAATAAGCATGTTTTGGTCGCACACTTTAGCCTCTCCTGGAAGTACTTGCGAAAAGCGTCGTCATCGCGTGGGTGGAAAAGGCTCTTGGCGAAATTATTGTGCCTAATTTTAATCTGTGCGCCATTGGGTCATGGAATATATTTTTACGCCCACGCCCACTACATTGCTCATCATAGTATGCCAAAGAATATTCTGTACTTGAATCAGCATCACGACGTCAGGCCGCGGGTGATTCTTGTTTTTTTTTTTTTTTCTCTTGTTAGGCAACAACTGGGTAGATTGATTTCTGGAGCCATGCGACGGGAAAGATTGATTCACAGCTTCCTTTTAACAATTCCCCATGTTGGGCATTTTATTCTCAGCGCTCAGTTCAGAAAACCAAAGCGACACAGTTCCAAAGCGACAGCCAAGATGGGAAGAAGAAAGACCGTGCGTGAGAAGAAGGAATCACGCATTTATCATAAAGCCAATTTCGGCTAGCGCCATGACATCACTGCGTCCGCTTGCAGAACGCCATTGACCGAGTGACATCATTTCCAGTATAGACTTCTGATATAAAACCGCCTCTGGCACACTTCCTCTCCAAAAGCAAAAACACTCTCACTCTCATTCCCAACCTGATCCTTTATATCCGCCATGTACGCGCTGTCGAACACGAAGAAGGTTGCCGCCTTCCTGCTGATGCTCCTCAGCTTTGTCCTCACTCTCATTGAAGCCTCCCCCATCGCTATGATTGCCCGCGACGTCCCCAATCCCTCCAGCGGACCCTACAACATTGAACCCCATGGCATTGTTCTCGGCGTCCTTGCTATCGTCAGCGGCATATACTTTTGCTTCTTTGGATTCCGCTTCTTCAAGTTGACCATGTTTTTGAGTGAGTAATCGAGTAATTCGCTATTCGCACGCCATCGATTTTTCGATTTCCTTTTTTTTTTTTTTTTTT